>CM067357.1:3496296-3581296 GCA_034190875.2 Urechis unicinctus
GCTGTATTAATACCTACAAATAGATAAACTTGAATGAACAGATTGCATGCAACAAACGATTTAAAATGCTTTCCCTGTTAATTTTCGCTGTCAATGACCACCTGCGATTCGGTGATTACGGGTTTGCACAGGTCTGGAAATCTAGAATATACATCCACGAAAAGCAGCAGTGAAGCCAATATAGAAAGCAAAGGTTACTCGCTAGCACTGCCTAGGTATTGACTTGAATGTTAATGGGACTGGATACCCAACGTATAAGGCAAACAGTACATGTAATGATTGCCCAGGAAGTTTCAGGCATCTGTATTAAAATATCAAATTGCAATCGATCTCAAAAGATCGAATATAAATGACAAACAACAGACTAGCATTCCTTTAGTGTAATAGCATTATAATGCGATAGCAAGTGTTTTCATCCACATTGAATAGCAAATGATTTCCATAAGATCAAACAAAATTGCAACTGTCTATTAGGACAGTCCCCACACTAAATGGTCAGGGTCGATTACCGCAATGACTAAAATACATACACTGTTTTAATTTTGACATTGATCATAGTTATTGTATTGCTTGCAAAATGTGAACATTGGCGAACGTTAATTGTTTGAGTATGTTATCCTGCAGCGAGACACACTGTGAATATCAAGATAAACTTGGGGATTATGAACTAGCATTTATTGAAATTCGATTCGCCCATGAGTTAATGCATCAAAGCCATGTATGCTTTCTTGTAGCATTATTCACCTTTAGTAGTCGTCGGTTCACCTATGCTGCCGGTTGGTTTATAGATTAGACATGCTGTGCTGTTTGCTAGTTCACTACCACGTAAATCCTTCTCTCAGAGCGATCATTCTGCTGATATCATGCCAACAACAACATGATATGTTCCTCAATGCCATAACATAGCGGTAACAGTGTCTGTGACACGGGAAACATTTTGATGATTGGCTTGGTTACGTATCAATACGACGCAATTGGTGACAGTTCAAAGCTAGTTCTGAGATAATATTTCCACCCGCGAATAAAAAGGATTCATTCTGCTAGATCAAGCTTCCAGACTGTGCTGCCCTAGATTACGCTCGATATTGTACATCATAGCACCAGAGAGCACAATCAAATAAAAAATGAAATTTACACTGGAGTAGGAGCAACTGTACACCTACATTGGAACTCGGTGGCTCCATCGATCATGTGGTGTTACGCGCTCAAACTACGATAGTGTCAAACGTTTACATATATATGGTTAGTAAAATATTTACCCGGAGTTACACAGCCGCCAACCTGGATATGGCTATTATCGACCGACTATATTAGTGTATTCATAGAGAAACCAATTTCTAAAGGTAGATCATATAATCAGATTGATAATAAGCTTGGCCAATTAGATATCTCAATCACTTCAGCATAAGTGACCATGATGCTGTTCAGCTCAACATAGACGTAAAATCACTTACTAGACAGCACACAGCCAGGCCCTGGAAAAGTTACTTTTTGAACGGTTTTTACCTTTTCACAGGCAGCAACTTGTAATGGCAAGAAGATGAACGCACAATGGAGCTCGTGAGTAACATTTCACTGTTATTCGGTTATTTATTTCAGTTCGTCGCAATTACTCTCTTTTTGTGAAATAGCAGCAGTTTACTACTGTTACCATTCATAACTGTGCAGAAAGCTATTGCTTGTCGCAATGCTATGAGCCATAGACGAATATGAAATGGGGGTGGTGGTTGTGATGAGTTGTGTAGAACTATGTCAAATATGATCAACCATAATTACACATTCATGCATCACTGCGTCGCATCATCATTGAATCACACATTAGCATATTTGCTAACCACATGCAAAGACTCGTCTGCAACCAGCACGAGCAACTACCTTTAGAGTGTCTTTTTGCGTATTGCACAACATCCTACATAAGTATAATGGTGTCGCGGTTAGCGATTGTAAGACTGCAAGTGAGGATATAATTACCAGAAGGAAGAGATATGATCGCATCAGTTAGTTTCTCTTGCGTTCGAAAATAACAAAAGCAGCAATAAGTCAATATATACGAAAATAATGAGCGACTGACTCTGTTAACGTTTTCTGTTCATAAAAATTAATTTACAATTGTTTGCAAATCAAATTTTATTTGCGCAACAATTAAGTTAGCTAATGATGTTTACAAAATCGAAATGATGGTTTATTGATTGTCATGTGATAGTCGAATGGCAATATTTATGACCTAAAATATCGGTTAATTTAAACAGAAAATGCATAAAAAAAGACCCAGGCTTTTGTCTCGCGAGGCGGGAAGCTGAGCTGAAGATAGTAAATTAGCCCGATTCTGTTGAAGTGCTGAACGAATTGACCAAGTATTCAAGGGAATGACCAAGTGGTGAAGGGATTGACCTAGTGTTGAAGAGATCGATCAAGGGTTGCAGGGATTGACAAATGTTGATGGGGTTTACAAACGTTTGAGGGATTCATGTTAAAGGGAATCATCAAATGGTGAAGGGATTCATCTAGTGTGGACATAATTGACAAATGTTGGAGGGATTCACTAAGTGTTGACGGAATTGACCGATGTTGGAGGGATTCACTAAGTGTTGACGGAATTGACAAATGTTTAAGTGATTTAACTGGTGCTGAGGTAGCCACGTGATGTGCATGCACATGATGCATAATTTGTTACATCATGTGTCACCCTCTGTCACCAAAATATCGATACTTGCATTTCTACCCTTTAGTAGACAAACTGCGTACCTTTTGTAGGCACATGTCCACGGAAGTAAATCCACTGTACACAAACATGGTGTTTATTCACGCTGTTGTATACGGTTTCGTCACCTTTTGTGCACAGCCATTAGAAGACTCGAAATAAATGCGTAGAATAAAATAGGTTAAAAATATTTTGTTTAGCATTATAGCCGACCTGAGTGGTAATGAATAAGCGCAATCGATCTAATGTTCAGTAGGTTATTAAAGCCCTTTGTTATAACTGTAACAGTATTGATATGTGCGCGCCAAATTGTTTCGATACATTACCAACTGTTTGCCAGTTTATACAATGCATTAACCGCTCTCGGGGATTGATTAGCATAGTATTTAAGGGTTTTTATAGCAAATAAGGAAAATACACACATGTATGGCAAAATATTCATAACACGATAGGCCAACCAGCTAGAAGTGTTTTGGTACGAACGTACACATTCTCCCTTTTCTCTCGTCTGGTATTGCATACCCATATATCTCTTTTGTGCATCCATATTGATGATCGACGGCCGTGGTAGAATTCTACCTAGGCTTTCGTCCTTGTTTAATACATAACATAATCTCTACAATCACTACACAACAAGTCATGTCTCGGCGCGCTGTTGATTCACATTTAAGTTAATACTAAAAAGGTTGGATTAACAACTGCATCTCCTGGTCGTACGCGTTGCTTCAGGGTAACTGTGCTTGCCAATGGCGCTGAGGGAACTGTGCTTGCCAATGGCGCTGAGGGAACTGTGCTTGCCAATGGCGCTGAGGTAACTGTGCTTGCCAATGGCGCTGAGGTAACTGTGCTTGCCAATGGCGCTGAGGTAACTGTGCTTGCCAATGGCGCTGAGGTAACTGTGATTGCTAATGGCGCTGAGGTAACTGTGCTTGCCAATGGCGCTGAGGGAACTGTGCTTGCCATTGGCGCTGAGGTAACTGTGCTTGCCAATGGCGCTGAGGTAACTGTGCTTGCCAATGGCGCTGAGGTAACTGTGATTGCTAATGGCGCTGAGGTAACTGTGCTTGCCAATGGCGCGGAGGTGGACGTAGCGGAAGCATGCCAGTCGGCCGTATCTGTGAGGGGTGTCAACAATATGGATGATCAGCAACCTATTTCGGCTAATGAAATACTTGTTGCCTGATGTATATAAACCTTTTGTCGCAGGTAGAGTACTGGTCACTTTCCAAACCTAGTCAGTCAAGGCCTATATGGCTGGTGCACATGGGCATGATGCACAGGCTCCGAGCGCGCATAACCACAGCCAGGCATGCATAGGTAAACGTTTGACACATTCTTCGCGAGGTTTCCATGTCGCTCATTTCAGCGCATTTGTGGCCCTGTTCTTTGCATGTAAGACCACGCAGACCCTATCTCTATCTTCGTTTGATATCACCATTGCTCCCGCTCTAAAGCAACGTAACAGTTGTGCACTATTTTATGCAGTGGAGAATCAAGCGCCTGTGCTCGTGTTAAAGGTTGATGTGGGTCCCCTTTGAGTAAAGCATAGATTGTTATAAGGAAACACCAAACGTTGATCTGGGGCATGAACTTGTTGATGGGTTACAGATAATAAAAATTTGGTATATAATTAGAAAGCCACGAGCTGTGTTTTAACTGCATAATTCACTAGTGATACGCAGTTGGTGTGATGTTATTCCATTCCTCTTCCGACCATTTTGAGGCCAAAATACCAAATCCTAATAATAATAAATTGTTCGATAAACGGAACGGAATCTGTCAATTAGATGTTTCTTCTAGATAGTCATGCAGTTCAAAGCTGCCCTTTGATAATCATTGCTGAATGGCACGAAACCAAGATCATTTGAGATCTGTCCATACCACCAGAAGTAACTGCAATCACACACGCCGTGCTATATTCATTCACAGTGTACAGCTTTCAGTTTAGCGTAACGTTTCAAAGGTGTCATTATTCTTTTCTTGGAGCGTGTAATAAAATGAAGTGTTTGAAGTAACTATGTTTGAAGTAACATTATACAGTATTCTGCACGTCGTGTCATAGCAACCTCGACTAATCACATAATCATAAAAACAAGTATCAACAAGATTTGTTAGCAATCATTATACCTGCTCAGTAGTTTCTACTTTGCTGTGGCTTAAATAGAGTTTCCGTTGTTTTAATCAATGCTGAGCCAGCGATAACATTGTGTTAAAGTGTTGTAAATAACTTCACAATCATGGACAGCAGCGATTCAGTTCATTTGGTTCTGATCTTTATGTTGTTCCTAGCTTGGTTTTTAGTCGACACGGCTGAAATGTCCAATGGTATAATAAACAAAATGTCCAACATATTTATGATATTTTGTGCCGTACTCCTTACCTACCATGCGGCATATTAACAGGGCGGTTTGGCATTATCAGTGTTACACGAGTTTATTCAGGATGTACACGTTTCTCCGAAAACTGTAAATAAATGTAACATTTTAAATCGTAATCATATGGTATAATTTTTTGATATAGTGAAGTATTTCTGGCCAGATCACGCACCTCATTATCACAGAACTAATTCAGCGCTTTACTAGATTGCTACGGCAGAAAACGTATACATCCTTGTCAAGTAAAGGCAGCCTTAGTTTAACACATGGCTCGAATTTGTCCTTGGCATTCCACTTTTACTTTGTACAGCAAACAATCATTACGTTACTACTGTTCCATGATATCGATATGCGTCCACGAATCACATCCATGATCAATAGGGATAGAACTATATCAGTAAAGATAATGTTGTAACACTTGGTCAAGTTACACGTCTCCGGATTTATCATTGCACGTTGCTTACCCTCACTCATATGAAAGTTCCTCGCATGAATGCTTTCGGAGTTACTGGAATATATGTGCCCTCCGCGCAAATATCTCAGCAGGTCAAGCGTCATTATTTCTGCAGAATTTAAATTCTATGGATGGTTAAGCAATCTATGGGAATTGAGGTTAATCGAGGTGGTGGGTTATATATTTTGAATTTGTACTGATGTATACTTGGCCGTTTGGACGATAAAGCCTTTAGGTGCGCAGCATGTGTGAGATAGATATACGTTATATGCATCAACCGGGACTTTTCGACGCCCATTAGAATATTGCAGGTTATTTTGCTCTTATATTACAAGCAATAGATCAAGAACAGTGGCGTAAAACTGAAACTAATCGTGGTGCTCGTAGATATGCTGGTATTAAGTAAATACGTTGCCACCCTAAGTGTTAAAGACTGATACCAAAGTTACTACTGATACCAAAGTGTGCAATAATGATCGTGCTGATTGTGATGAATGTTAGATTCAGCAAGAAGCATATATCAGAATCCATTGTATGATGTAATGATGAAATTAACTTTTGATCTGCCTTGACCATTGAAAGTCAAAGTGCTTACCCACCTTTATTCCCAGGCACATCGTGCTAATGTCTAGGACAATTAAACGAAATCATGCATTTGCCGTTTATTAGTCGTAAAATACGTAGTTAAGCGGAATGAGTTTCAGATGAAACAACCACTTCATAGACAAGTATATGGTCAATATTAAATATCATGTGCCGGTATAGGTCGGCATAGATATTGAGTGCTTTCATGGTAGTCAGTTTGTGAATCGTGGTCAAATCAAAGAAATGGGAGCTCATGCACATGTTGCAATCATCAGACTTCTGTATGGTTGCTTATTATTCTTGCGCCAAAATATATACGGAGGCTTAAAAGTAAATTCAATTGTGGTCGTGTTCTTCAGCATCAGCGCAGCTCATATACAAATATCAGCCAGAAATGGGGAGAGAACGACACAATCCTGTACAACGGAACAATTTCTGCATGGGGTGATATCTACATTAATCAACACAAAGTTACTAGGTTGTGATGTTGCAAAACCTAACGAATCCCACAAAATTCATTTATCATCTGTCTGCATCGTAGTATTCCAATCCCCTGATACGCATTGTAGCCTGGTTGCTTCCGCAAACGCCGGTGGCCAGTTCAATACGACTCAGTATCTGTTCCATTGGCATACATTTTCAATGTGCCCACATGTGTTATCATAACCGAGCAGAGTAATTGGACGATCTCGAACAGCAGACTGTCAATGCATGTTATGGCTATCTAATTACACGTTCAGATGCAAGGCAATATAATGCTTCCTGCAAAATAAAGCACCATGGAATTAGTGAGTAAGCTAGCGGTGTAATCATTCCATTAGTGGGCAGTGCTGAAGCAGCCAATCACTGGTTGATAACAGTTGTTGAGATTCTATCGAACAACGAACGACCTAATGCATTATACATTATATACTGTGTTATTGTTGATGGCAGTAGTGGAATGATCCTAAATGTGCTGTACAATGTTTGCTGGTTGTAACGCAACGCAAGTGTGGCAATGCTCGATCCACGTGTATAATCAGGACATTACAATTACTACTGTTTGTGGAGAGGCGGTTTGTCTTTGCGTTCTTATATCGGCTGTTTGTGTATTTTTGGGAAAACAGTTTTTTGGGGACATGCACCGCTTAAAAGGTGGAAACTAAGACCATGTTTTTGGCTAATTGTCTTCAGATTAATGCATTCCCCGTAAAAGTGTTGAAATAACATACCGTTATGATGCTCAAAAACTTCGTCGAGTAACTTCAATATCAACACTCTTGCGGTAATATATGCCTTTAGCATTTTCGACCATCTGTCGATCATGTTATACATAACGCGCTTTAGCTATGGATATGATTGATTTGCTAAGCATGTTTCCACTTGTCTGAGGGCAAAAGCATATTAAGCCTGGCCATGATAGTTTTCCTCGGGACTAAATAATGCGTCGACACGCTCTGAAGTCAATTTGATCTCAACGACAGACCTGACATCTCCAATACTTCGTTTGTCTGTTACGCTTCATAAGGCACCAGTAAGACATTGAACAATGCAGTGGCAAACGGACAATATAGAGTCTTTGGACCAATGATTTCATTAGTACATCGTATCATTGCCTTATGCAGAATACCATTTGTGGGATGTATGCCGATTAATCCGACATGTGCAGACTGAGAGTGAGTGATTTGGCGCTTGATTTTTCAAATTTGTACATATTCATTGATGGAAAGATTTGAGATCGTTTACCCATAGAATCTGGACGGGCATAGCGATATGACGGAACCCATTCTCAATCTATGTCGTGCCGAGTTTACATTGGCAGGTCGGTTGTGACCTTATAGGCAATCCGTCACCGACATTTTGTTGTTAAGCAACACCGAAGCAGCAATAACATTCAACAAGGAGTGTAGGAAAATGTAGACATTCTTCGCCAAATTACAATAGTAACAGCGCACGCAGAGTGGAATCAATTATCACTCGTGCAAATGATCTGATAGCCAATTCTCTGTTCTAGCTGTTTGTCACTGACCTAAGTTCCCATTGAATCCATCCTGTTTTTTGGACTCATTAATCTACTCATATAATCCATTAACTCTGAATATTCACATTCAAAGCAGTAGGAGTGTGTGATTTAAAATGACCCCACTAACCACGACATCAATTAAGAGTGAACTACGAGCGAGGTCACCGTTTGAACAGTTAATCAGTCAAGCGTTCCAACTAGAATTTAAACATTTATTCAGATATGTTTCAAGCTATACCCTGCATATCTCTAAGCAGTCAAATGTTTTGGGTGTTTCTTTGACATTTGACAGTTAGCGTTGTTACAAGTATCACGCTACAATTGCAGTCGTTTCTTAACCCTAATGGTGCATACTTAAACAATTATTCACTATATCTATTCATTATGTATATGCGTCAATCATTTTAAAGGTCAAGATGAGTACAATGTTAAGACATCAAAGGGCCGTGGACGTACTAATTTAACATAAATAGTCCTATGCGATGATAACCTGATTTGAGACCTATACCTACAGACCGATCATTACTGTGTCTAGACAGCGGGGTGATTGTTGATTGATTGATATTCTAAGAAACAACATATCTGGCATCCCTGTCATGCTTAATAAATTCGGAGGAAAATGTTGCTAGTAAAATTTTAGTGAATTGAATGGCGATTTCAGTCTCCACGACAGGTG
The DNA here is from genome assembly GCA_034190875.2 of Urechis unicinctus. NCBI lineage: Eukaryota > Metazoa > Annelida > Polychaeta > Xenopneusta > Urechidae > Urechis > Urechis unicinctus. The sequence continues at coordinate 3,505,090 of CM067357.1, forward strand.
CAGTATTTGCACATGACGTCACAGAGGGTGTTTGCACAGCATGCACGAATCTAACAGGAGTCTGTACGTGCGTATTGGGACCTCATTTAGTTGTCAATTCATGCCCAACAACAAGGTATGCACGACTTCAAAGACATTAGGCCAAGTGAAGTTGCATCGTAAATGGAGGCCAGTTGCATGACGACAGAGATGGGGCGCACGATTCCTTTAGACCATCAAATCACAGTTGATTGTGGTACCCTTAAGCTTGGCCAATCACATGCTATGGTATGATCTAGCTATTCTATAACGACTGACGAGGCAAGGTATGGCAACCGCAATAAACTCTCGATATTACGTTCAGGAGATGAATATCAAGCGGGTATTGGTCGTGGAGTGTTTATACAATCTCCCATTCTGGTGTACACATGGCTTACATTGGCAGCTTAATTCAGCTTTGGTGTGAGTTTATAAAAATTATACTCGTCTCACACTGGGAAGCGTGTGTGTATTGGCTTTAAACGATACACTACAACTGTGATTACGTTCTTGTCATAAGTGTAGTTATCTGCCAACACAGTAGAAGCACATGAAAATTGAGGCTGAGTTAGAGCCAAGTTATAATAATCCTCCCCTTGATGCCCCCACTTCGATCCTGCATTTATCAACATGCAAATGCAGTGATTGTCGGCTTTTCAATACTCCTCTCCACGAAATGAGCAACGGACTTATGGCTTCAACAGACGTAATCATTACGAAGCATGTTTTATCCAGCTGATTTAATAATGCAGTGTTGATAACCGGGATAAAACTAAAGATGTAGACCAGGTTCTTTGGGTATGCATGGCGAGGCTTAGATGGACGTCGCACCAAAATTTCCTCGTTTGCTTTGACAAACGCTTCTGCTGTTATTTGCCAGTACGAAAGCAAAACGCATTATTTGGGTACAAGGCATTCAGGTCGATAACTTCCAATGTTTTCAGTGCTCCACTTCAGCACGTTTGTTGACGAAATCAAAATCGAATCCATTTGTATCTTCAGGAAAACAATTGAACCGCTGGCATGATCTCCAACAAATAAAGTAACAACAAGTTACACCGTTACTCACTCTAAAGCACCTTGTGTTTGCAAGAGGGTGAATCAATGTTCACATTTTGATGCCTTTACCGCGGCCTGATCGAAAAGTGAACGCGGTGGACGTAATCGAGTAGGTTATCAAACTGCTAATTTGATCCACGAGTGGGCAAATGAATGGCTCGACATCCCATCGCCGGCTGAGAAGCAAGTATTATCCGAGTCGACTATGTAGTAATATATGCAGCCTAGCGTGAAAGCCATTTAGAATTGCTGACTTGTATGGAATGAATAACACGGCGCTTTGAAGACAGATGTTTATATTCATAACCAGACAGTAAACAGCTGTAGTATTATTGTCGCTTGTCCATCCTTTTGTTTGGCTAAAATACAATGTCAATACTGGTATCATTTTCTATAGATTTCATGTCCATAATTTGGATTGGCTAAAGACCAGTGGAACTTGAGAATGTTGCTTTCATTGATGTTAAGGAAAACTATTAAAGCCTTTTGTGTTATTTAACCGTGCATATACCTACAACAGTTTGCCTCAAATCAGTCAAGATGTACAAATCCAGAATAAGTATAATGCTCTCAAAAGCACTATAGGCAAATCCCACAGCAGTTCATCTCAGCTGACACTGTATCAGTAGTATTGTGCTCGTCTGACTTTTGGGCGATACATATTGTAAAGCAAAGGATATCAATCTTTTAAGAGATAGCTAGAGGCTGAGGGAGACAGAGAGACGTAGAGAGAGACGTAGAGAAAGACATAGAGAGAGCAACAAAATGAGATTAGGAGAGAAAGTGAGTGAGGTAGGGGATATATAGGGGATACACAGAGAGATGAAGAGATAAAGACAGGGAGAGTGAGACAAAGCGAGACAGAGAGAGAGAGGGAGAGAGATAGAGATAGAGAGAAAGAGCAACAAAATTAGATTATGAGAGAAAGCGAGTGAGGTAGGGGATATATAGGGGATACACAGAGAGATGAAGAGATAAAGACGGGGGGAGTGAGACAGAGCGAGACAGAGAAAGCGAGGGAGAGAGAGAGGGAGCGAGATAGAGATAGAGAGAGAGAGAACAACAAAATGAGATTAGGAGAGAAAGCGAGTGAGGTAGGGGATATATAAGGGATACACAGCGAGATGAAGAGATAAAGACAGGGAGAGTGAGACAGAGCGAGAGAGAGAGGGAGGGAGGGAGAGAGAGAGAGATACAAATGATTAAATACAAAACATATTTAAAGAAAGCGAGAGAGAGAGTGATAGAAATAGATAGAGAGGGACGTAGGGTTGGACAAAGAGAGAGAGAGAGAGAGAGAGAGAGAGAGAGAGAGAGAGAGAGAGAGAGAGAGAGAGAGAGAGAGAGAGAGAGAGAGAGAGAGAGAGAGAGAGAGAGAGACAGAGAGAGAGACAGAGACAGAGACAGAGACAGAGACAGAGACAGAGAGACAGAGAGACAGAGAGACAGAGAGACAGAGAGACAGAGTGAGATACATATGATTAAATACAAAACAGCGACTTAGGGGGTGTCTTGACCGTGGCTGAACAATCTAGATGCGTGATCGGTTCTCAAGTTAAGCTACTCGAAAAACTTATAAGACTGCTATTTATACATTTTTCACATCAATTCTAATGAACTCTCGCCAAAAACGTGGCAGGTCAGCTGATGCTTATCGAACACTATTGCATATAGTCTGATATTTGATGCGTTTTTCTTACTGAGATATCTGATATATTTCGAGTGCAATATCCATCAATATAGCGACAGATATCGGCAGTCAGATATATATATAATGCACGCTAGTCAACCGGTGGTAATGCTTAAACAAATAAGGCGCCTATGTAAACTCGGTCTCAATTAAATCTATTTAGCGAGGTTTCCGAGCCCTTGTTTCCTAAAGTCATCCCTTGCATAGCAGAGAGCAGTCGCACAAACAGATGGATTCTTACCAGCAGTATGATGATGACAAAACTCCTTTTCTTCAAATACTGTTGGTTGCGGAACAATGCCATGAACATTCTTGTAAAAACATTTGAGCAGTCGCATTGAATCGTCCAACACAATCGCTTCAAACGTAATACACATTTGCTCTGCAATTGCTTACTTGGCAAGGTAGGTAATTATTTTGGACTTTGATAAAGCGTTTGATTAAGTTGCACACCAACGGTAAGCTAGCAGACTTATAGCCCAAGGCAGCCTTGGTAAAGTATTAGCGCGGTCAAATAGATGGATATGTATACTTAAGCAGAAAGCTGTGATAAACTACCAGATTAGACAAGCGTTATGTTGGGTCAGTCTTGGGACCCATTCTCTGCATTATCTACATCGATGATGTAGATAGTGTTGTTGGGGTAATAACAAATTGCAGTAAACTTCACTGTTAAGTGAGGACAAAAACCGGACATAACTTACAACAAATCTAATATGATATATCAGACGCTATACGCAAATACTCACTTCGACAAATGTGAGAACCTGCATGAAGAACGCATATTTTGAATAAGCGTAACCGGTTAGTCTGATATCAGTAGCAAACAAAGATTGAAATCTTCAAGGCTGACATCATGTACAACACACAGCCTCCGTGGGGAACTAATGCAGGCATATAACATGTTCCATGGATTACATACTGTCATTGTTGATTTGTTGATGCAGCTAAGGGCTGCCGAGAATACCAAACTCCGGCTACTTCCGTGCTAGAAAGTCTGTTGCTAAAACGGAACAAAACGATAATGATTTCTCAACGAGTTGTGAAGGTCCAGAATAATTTGTTAGGTAAGACCGTTTAAGTTCAGTTTTCTGAACTCATTAAAACACCAACGTGATGTGTATTTAAGGACAAAGAGACTAACGGGAAGGCATATCTGTAGTTCTTTTCGGGATACCCTGCACGAATGTGGTACTGGATAATAAATAAATGCAAACTTATGCCCTAAATGCCATCTTTAGTATAAACTGAGAACCTCAACGGCTATACATGGACAGCTGACACAAGTAACCTGGATAATTCTATAGACTTTAGAATGCCGAAACAAGTGTAGGTCATTGCCTTTATAAGGCATAGCTTTCTTTCATTATGCATTACGGGTTACTATTGGGGATGTGGGGTGGAGGGGCTGGGGGTGGCGGTCAAAATGATAATGTCCTGAACACAAGTTAATCGTAAATATCTACAACCAACACATGCTGGTAGCTGGTGTATTTTTATACAGCTGCCATATTCCCATACACCATCGTAAAACTTCCTTGAAACTGCCTCGTACCTTTCCAGTGCTGTTAAAGTATAACGGCCCCAGCATACAACCAGACGTGTTCCGTTACTCACTGAGAAGGGATAAAACGCTACATTACACATGCATTTCTACTAGGTATTAGTTCAGCCACTGTGAGGTATAACAAGGGTGTAACCAAGACAGATATAATAATGAATAACAGTGATGTCAACATTCTACTAAAATCCATGTTGTGGATTGTAGTTGAAATTGTCGATATTGTTGCGATGTCCCCTGTCAACAGGTAAAGGACAACCGATTGGCCGATACTAGCTTCCCGTAGATCCCATAACTATCATTGTGCTTCCTACCCACATACCAAAGTTACTCTTCGTTTGATTGTTTAAATTGCATATATATCATTTAGTGCCGTTCGGTGTGGTGTAGCATTCTACCCATCCGTTGTATATTACATTTGCTTTAAATGGTGACCACCTCGGACGTGTTGCCCGTATGGCTGCGTATGGAGTAGATATGTTGTATTGCAAGGGTGGTAGGTTTATTTGACAAGGCGATTACTTTTACAGGATAATTAAGCTGGTAGGATAGCAAGGTGGATCTAGAAATTGAGGGAAATAGTGTAATAGCATAGGTAGACAGGATAGATAATTGGGTTTGGTAAGCTGGTAGAGTTGTCAGGCAAAATGGGTTGTCTAGTCAGGTTCGAGTTTTAGGTTAGGGTTAACTGGGGTAGTTATGCAGGCATTAGGAAGTGGTTAAGTTGACAGGAAAGGTAGCTAAGTCGAACAGAGAAATTTGGACAGACAGTTTGGGTTGGTTGGCAGGGACGGGTAGTCAAGCGCGGTATGTAGAAAAGTACAGTTGTTTTGTCTGGTAGCGTAGTAAACTTGGTGGGTGAGCTCTTTTGGTTGTAAAGCTGCGAGGGTTAGGCGGTAGGGGTAGTAAGCAGGATAGGGTGACAGGTGGTTAGAGCGGGATAGTTAAGCGGGTAGTTAGGTAAGGCTAGGTAAAGACTCCAGTAGAGCAGATTGGAAAGGGTAGGGGATAGATATTAGTGTTTATAAATCACCCTTTGAAAATTATAGTGATAAATTATAAGTCTAGCGCGAATTATTATAATAGTTATTATTTTGGAGTCACCGTATTTATCTGTAACCAAATCAGATAAGATAGTCTGCACCTGACCATTATCTATTTCGTAAAGCCATGCAGCTTCATTATGTTGATGTATTATACGCCTCAGAGAGTATGAAGAGCCATGGGATTGCGGCTGATTACCTCGACTTGGCCTGCATGCACTGCAGTTTGAACGGCTTCCCCTCACAATAGATTAACAAGGAACCAGTTAATTCATCATTTGGAAAACAATGCATCCGCTCGTATTAAGCATGATTTCTTGGAAGGAAAATATGGGTGAAATATCCGACAGCAGCATTTGCACATCATCATCAGCTAAATCCCCTATAATCACTGCTATCTGCATTGGAAGACGATTAATAACATCAATCCACATTTACCTACGCCGATCACTTATGTAGTTTCTGCAAAACAAATATGTGACAGCGAGAGAGTTCCGCTAACGGGTTTCCACTTTGAAAACTATATTGATGGTTAATCTGATATTAGATGCGATCCACTTGCGTCACATTTTTAGTTCTGTAGCGTGCTACTTACATATTCAATATGGAAGCTGTTGTGTATCTGTCGGTCAGTCGCTCAAAATATGCGAATCATTTTGATTTGAAAGTAGACAAGATAATGATACAGTACAAGATGCTGGCATTGTGATGTATGCATTGTGCTCTGTATAATACTGGTATTGCTATTTTCTGTCCAAACATTCTGCATGCAGTGATAACATGAGATAGGCTTGCGGCAACACCTTTCTAGCGCCGCGTGAGGCAGATATATGTGAATACATTGGTATATCACGAGCTTTCAAATAACAATATCTATTTCTATTTATTTAATCTTTAAATATTGAAAACGCCAAATTAATCGTGCAGATGCCTTCTTAACCTCCCTGTAGAACGTTTAACAAGATACAAGCGCCCGTGACCATTAACGATACAGGACCAGTGGCCGTCGATGTTGATGGCACCCTTTACATGCTTCCGGTAACACACATACGCCACTGTCGCTTGGGTAATTGAACCGGGAGTCGTTCGTTCGACAGTTTATATGACTTTATCTCTCGATATTATCCGGAAAAGCAATTGCACATTGACAGGATTATTAACTATTGATTGGTATATGAGCCTGGAATAAATAAATTCCGAAAAATGACAAAGTACATTGTCCTGGTTATGCTGTATTCATTGAACAAACAATTCTTGCTACCCATGAGCCAACTCTACGTCAAGCATGAACCTTAGAAATAACAGCCAACCTATCATATATTTGGCGTCATGTGTAACTAACTTCAAATGGTTTCTGAATGTATGGTATTGTACTTCCAATAAGGCATCGTTTACCTAAGCCACTGGCAGCATGTACAGATTATCAGAATAAATGTCTAAGCCCTAATCCACACATTCAATGCACTTTCGATAAAATCAGCTTGTCCTGTGCGTTCCCTTAACAGGAAGTTCATTAAACTTATATTTTCAATAAATGTTAATACGGAGCGTAAAATCTAGTGAAATTCCTTGTGCCTCATCTTATTCTACTCCATTAAGCAACCCCTTGAAAAACGGGGGCGATAAAATATTTGATGAATTAGAAAACTAAGGCATTACGTCACACGAATCAATGATGAGGATACTTTTTATTCATTAATCCCAACCGCTGCTCTTCTCAAATGGATCCCCCACAGGTTTGATCAATAGACAAAACCGCGACATCTTTCATAAATATGCATCATTCATTATAAAAGTAATATCTGAGGCAAGAACTGGAAAGAGAGCAAGTTCATGTAACTTGAATGAGAAGCATGCCTTAATAAATATGTTGGACCTTGTGTCGTCTGTGAGTGCTGCGGGATAGCATAATCAGCATCTGCTGTGAGTGCTGCGGAATAGCATAATCAGCATCTACTGTGAGTGCTGCGGGATAGCATAATCAGCATCTGCTGTGAGTGCTGCGGGATAGCATAATCATCATCTGCTGTGAGTGCTGCGGGGGATCTGCTGTGAGTGCTGCGGATAGCATAATCAGCATCAGCATCTGCTGTGAGTGCTGCGCGGGATAGCATAATCAGCATCTGCTGTGAGTGCTGCGGAATAGCATAATGAGCATCTGCTGTGAGTGCTGCGGGATAGCATAATCAGCATCTGCTGTGAGTGCTGCGAGATAGCATAATCAGCATCTGCTGTGAGTGCTGCGGAATAGCATAATGAGCATCTGCTGTGAGTGCTGCGGGATAGCATAATCATCATCTGCTGTGAGTGCTGCGGGATAGCATAATCAGCATCTGCTGTGAGTGCTGCGGGATAGCATAATGAGCATCTGCTGGATGGCAGAGCAGGGCAACGTCATCGTCAAACAGCCATATTGAACTGTTTATTCCTCAACTACTTGTTCATCTTACATGTATAAAAGAGTTACCTCGCCAACCCCCCCTTATGTTTGATAACATCTATCATGGTAGGTATAACCGTGCTTATTTTGAGTATAGCGGTACGCCACTCGTTTTCCATTGTTCCGAAGTTATAATGTGCGATGTTTTATATCACATGCGTATAAGCGTATATCTGTAACTAACGTTTCGGTAGAAATAAAGCTTCATATAAATATTTCAGTATAGTGGACTGCTATTTAAAATTTTAGTTCAAGGTTTTTCATTAGAATCGTCGGATAACGCCTAAATATTTGGTCCAAATGTACGGAAAGAACAAATATATCACTAGAGGTTGTACATCCAGACGTCCATTATCTTGACTACCGACAACGTAGCTCTTGGTAGTGCGACAACATTTCCACATATTCACCTAATCTCAATTACCACAAAGAAATAACATGTTTGTTTTAATATTTTCCTCACTAGTGTCGCATGCGGTGGTGACCGCATAACCCCTGCTCACTATATCCTGCATCTGTGATCACTTGATTAGTATTGAGCTATCGTCTCTACGCAGTAAAGCACGGCTGGTCGCAATTCTTTGAGAAAGTTGAATATTAATCTGAACACAATGTATAAATCGAATTTGTAACATATTTCACTGATGGTGCAACACAGTCGATACGATTGTTACGAAACTTGTTATATATTGGTCGTTTAACAGTATTAAACCCTGAAATAGTTTCAGATGGAAGTGCACATTAGCCCGAAGGTGAGTGAGAGTCGAGCAGTATTAAGCTGTACGACTAGGGAGCTCATCAACACTATTAAGCTGTACGACAAGTGAGCTCATCAACAGAGAGGAGTAGGTGTCAAATAATGGTTATAGTCCGTTCATGCTTATGTCAGATGCGACGCACTAATTAATTAGGTCAGATGAATATTGTGAATATATATGCTGAAAACGATTTCATTATTAGATCAACACATGATGGGATGTGTGAAATACACATTGACTTAGAAATAATTAATTGCATGAGCTTTGCTAGTGGCATTCACTAATAGGTTGATTCCTGATGCTCCCCTGTAGACCATATGAGCGTTTTAATTGCACCATTTGCTGAGGTCCGCTATTCATGAACCTTTTGTTATCAAAGCTCATTAATCTGAATGAATACGATCGATGCTTAATAAAACCTAGGCAAATGAATATTACAAACTATGCAGTTAGCAATGAATTTCCTTGCCTAAAGGTTTCTATATGCACAGTGGGTGGACAAATTGCATGGAAATGTTTGCATGAATTAGAATAGGTCACAAGATATATGAGCATTGCATTCTCTCATATTTTCTAAACCTGGGCGGTGAAAAGGTTTGGTGAGCTATCAGTGTGCATGATGCTGGAGGAACTGGCTATGAACTAAGTTCGTATGCAGCCGCAGTTCTGTTGCAGCTGTCATAACACATATCTGGGTCTTAGTTCACCCTATGTTGACTTGCACGTTGGGTCTTAGTTCACCCGGTGTTGACTCGCACGTTGGGTCTTAGTTCACCCGGTGTTGACTTGCACGTTGGGTCTTAGTTCACCCGATGTTGACTTGCACGTTGTTCTTAGTTCACCCGGTGTTGACTCGCACGTTGGGTCTTAGTTCACCCGGTGTTGACTCGCACGTTGGGTCTTAGTTCACCCGGTGTTGACTTGCACGTTGGGTCTTAGTTCACCCGATGTTGACTCGCACGTTGGGTCTTAGTTCACCCGGTGTTGACTTGCACGTTGGGTCTTAGTTCACCCGATGTTGACTCGAAAGTTGGGTCTTAGTTCACCCGGTGTTGACTTGCACGTTGGGTCTTAGTTCACCCGGTGTTGACTTGCACGTTGAGTCTTAGTTCACCCGATGTTGACATGCACGGTTGGTCTTAGTTCACCCGATGTTGACTTGCACGTTGGGTCTTAGTTCACCCGGTGTTGACATGCACGTTTGGTCTTAGTTCACCCGGTGTTGACTTGCACGTTGGGTCTTAGTTCACCCGGTGTTGACTTGCACGTTGGGTCTTAGTTCACCCGGTGTTGACTTGCACGTTGAGTCTTAGTTCACCCGATGTTGACATGCACGGTTGGTCTTAGTTCACCCGATGTTGACTTGCACGTTGGGTCTTAGTTCACCCGGTGTTGACATGCACGTTTGGTCTTAGTTCACCCGGTGTTGACTCGCACGTGGGGACAGTACCAGTCATATTTGTTGTGAACAGTAGGTAAGGAAGTCACTCAGATCATGCCTCACTATCAGCGGAATCGTTGTGTTGATTTAGTGACAGCCTATGATTGTGAACATTTAGGTTAACACAATAGGCTTTGGTTACACCTGATACAACCGCTAACGCCATCAAATCGATGCCGGCTCAAACATAGTCTTACGCCCATCATCAAATTTAAATGCTTGCTCTGTATGAGAGCTTTCACGTTGTACATCTATCACCGAACTAATGCATTGCAGCGAACATTGCCACATGCACAACGCATCGAGCCAATCATGTCATTTAATGCAATTGACGCCCCCATAACATCTAGAAGAATTACTCATAAGCCAGCATTACTACCCTATAGAAGTTGATAGCATTAACACCAGTTGGTTCATTGAATCCACGTGTTTAAAATTGAAAACGAGCATAGCTGATGTTACGATCGGCGCGATAATCTGTGTTGCGTGCAAAATGTATTGCTAGGTTCGGTTGATCAATTGTTTTCTAAATAGATAATATTCACAGAAAGTGGTACATAAAACCACACTCAGCAGCGTGTCATCTATGACTGATCGCACTGTCAGCTCTATGTGAGTAATGTCATATGTGCGTTTCTCGCGCCTTACTCAATATGGCCTTTCAAATGTTGCACCACTGTTCACAACCATATTCAGAGTGGTACACACAGAGGGACCATTTTAAATAAATCAACTGTAGATGCACTGTCGCGTGAAATAATGAGTGCCCTCCAATATGCCATGGACTATAGTCCCGCTCACAGCATTCATGTATGGTTAAAGTGATATATCTGCTGCGGAAGTGAAAGTTTATTAGTGAACGACGATAATATTAGATCTACATCCTTACAGTGGTTTGAGGTGTATCATTTCATACAGACCACAATCACTGCATCGTATGACCAATGTCACACTTCCGCCCCATATACATAATCACTCTCTGCCATTAAATCATATAGGAAGACGTTATTTGGCTGAGCTCTATGGCCTAGTAAAGAACCGATTCGGTCAGCGAGTATTATTCTCGGGGGACATTTATTCATCTGTGTTTTCCGACAAATCGCCTGTGCGGTATTATTGTGTTCTTTATAAATGCTTGTGAAAAGATATCAAGCAAAGTTGAAAATTACGTATAAGCCTTCCCTAAATCACTATGATAATCTTATCATAACAAGGATGTTTAGCAACAAAATCGTAACGTTTCAGCAACCCGACAAGTTTACCAGCATTAGATATATGCGCAAAACCTCATGTGTTGACGGAATGAGGTGACCTGTCGAGAATAAAAATCTACAATTTCATGATCGACAAGTGATACATATTAAAACCCTCGCGAGCAGTATCCCTTGCAAGAATCTAACAGACTGAGACTGCTGTTTCTTAGTTAGACGTAGCTTATCATGGTGTTCTTTACCAAACTGTTACAATACAATACCCTCATAGCAAGAATTGCACCTATTTACGTGGCTACAATTGGTTCAATTGCATTATAATGTATATATCAAAGAAATTTAACAGATATGTTGAAGCCATATACGTGATAACAGCGGTGCTATTGCATGCAGCGTTTCCCAAAAAATGTTTATATTTCGTTGGTAGTGATTAAGTTACATCGCAAAAAAAAATGCTGAGCTGTATTTATATACTATTGGCCACGACTGTTATCTACAAGTATTTTGGACCTCACTTTAAGCCTATCTAGCTGTCGACTTTATGTCGCTTCAATTATATTGGTTGGTCATTGCCGACTCCTCCTCATATCTCCTAAGGAATCTCACTAATTAGAGATCAGATAAGGCAAATCTGTAAATATAATCAGATAACGTGAAATCGACAAGACAATATCATTATAAACATCGTTCCTCTTTAAGACGCCACATGATTGGCTGAAAATATGCAGGCTAAGGCAGTATTTGACTGAGAGTCATCTGAATATACATTCAGAGCTATCAACATTAGCCGAACATTTAATAGGATAATCATTTTAGCAATCTCTTTATTCTAATTATGATCACTGCCTGGGTCTGTGTGGGGGCCTAAGGTTACATGTAATCATTTAGGTAAACTGTTAATGCTAATAAATGTAGATTTCCGAGTTCCGCCCATGCTGTTAACTGTTACGACACACGATTACGGCATAAATTGTTCCTCCTCAATATATTGTGTCTACGCAAGAAAGTAGTGCGGCCTGCGGATACCCAAATTACAACTTTTCCTTGTGGGTATTTCTCATTCATAATTTATGAATAATCTTCTTTTTAGAAGACAATGGTGAAACATCGCGGTTGCCTGGTGCTCTGTGAAGCAATAACGCCCGCTGCAGGTCTGTTGGAGCTGTGGTAAAACATATCATTGTCTACAACATGAATCGCACATATGCGTCATATATAGAATGTAATGATGTTGTCAGCCTCAAGAGAGCTAATATACGTCATGAGATTTATCTCGCCTTTTGCGATGGCAATCTAGGTATTCCAGTTGATTGTAAAACGTCTGGGATAATGTACAGGTTGTCACACTGTAAGTCCAGGAATATGCCTTGGCTCTATTTTTAGCTCCAAATTACAACATTTACTGACGAAGTTTCATATGGTGTTCATGAGCGTGTATAGATCAGTACCTCAATTTGTCATTCTGATGAAGTTTTATGCATTGAGCTATTGATATGACAGGCAAACAATATATTTATTTTCAGTAACCTTATCTGTGCAATCGCTTAGTACGCAAACACCGTACCTTGCTAGAGTTGATACACGTCAAATGGCGGTGTCTTTACGGACCGGTGAGAGCTTCTGAGCTGGGACTATGCTGTGGCATGATTAGCCACCTTGTTTGCCATAATCGATTATGTAGTCCGCCATTTCATGACTTCAGATAAGGATAATTATCAAGTAGAATTGTGGTTATGATGTATTGGCAGCGCATGGCTGTGTACATACTAGTACAAAGTGCACTATCTTGCTGATATAATTTTCCAAACGCGATTGAAGCCACGATGATTTGTACAATTTGGAATTGATTTCTTAATGAATTGTACTTATCTGTCCTACTTAAACAATGACCCATTAAGAATTTCATTTGCACACTATGGAAATTCATATATGACATTAGTTCTAATGCAGCCGCTGAAGGTCATAGTAAAAATGCTAAGTCAGTTAGGAGCACATCACCAATTTCCTCATTGCTGTCTGAGACGAATGAGACACAACACTAAAAAAAAAGTACCCATCTCTGATGAACAAATGAATGTATGCGCCAACAGAACACAGGTGTCGGGGAATATTTATCCGGCAGTCTCTAAAGTGACATTGGGTGATTAATTATACCCAAGGGATATAACCTACACGGACAGTCCAATCTTACAATCTTAGACGTTATTACCGCAAAAATATACCAGCAATCGATGAACTAGAGTAAGCGAACCGTGGTTGATGTCACCATCAGTTAAAGAGAGGCTGGGACTATTACCTCAAACAGTGATGCTGAGATGGCCACCTTTAGCTCCTGCACCCACGTTCATTCATCCGTACAATCGCCTCAACCTAAACAGGTACACCCAGTACGAAGGTGTATGGACTCTTTGTTTCAATAGACAAACATGTGTGTGTGTGGTGGTTGTGGGACCTAAGGGGCTCAAAGTGACACGCTGTTGTAAAACGCGTCAACCCAGCTAAAGACCTTCGGTTGTGGTGTCAGTGTTGAGTGACGTGTTAAGTGTACTTCTTTAAAGCTACACGTTCGGCACGCCAGGCCCCCTTCGAACAACAGGCGCGTCCGCCTGGCGTGAGATTGCAATTCTGTTATCCGCCTGACTTGTGGCAGGGAGCTCGTTGCCGTGGCACCTGATACTTACTCGTCGAGTTATTGGTGGTCTCATACTATCTAATCCACCTCTTGTTGTCTAGAGTTAAGGAGTGACTTGGTTGCAATGCTGATCTCCTGTAGGTCTAGTCTGTTAATGGATGACAGGTGCGTAGCCGCCTGACAGCCATCGTTCGTACACTTTGCTATTGAACGCGTGAGACGCATTTAGATAGATACTTCCACGGTTAATGTCTATCCCGGTTTATTTAAGTATAACCGATAACAATCATGCTGCTTAAAACACATAGTAACCATATTGTATGCCTCAATGTGATTGACTTGTGACAGGGATCTGTACGCTCGTCCACAATGGACATGATGATAGACATTATCTTATGGACCTTTCGATTTATACAAGTTAAAGCTACTTAGCTCGTATCATCCAATAATAGCATCACTTCGAACTCCAGTCAGCGTTATAGCTCATGCGTTTCCGGAGCCGATCGCCACATCGCCTTAAATATAATGGTTTCTTAACGTTCCAGAATCCAGATTATTCATAACTTTACTGACAGATTATCATTATACTCGTTAAAATTGCCTGTGCGTTTGCAGAATGTAAGTAATGTGTAGTGATAGAAGAGGAGCGACTAACACATTGCTGCTGACAGAAACATGCAGCATGAGTCGAATATAGTGAGCGGGTAGAGAGAGGGTCGCATTAATTAAGACGGCCCGTGAGCAAACCTGCTATTATCAACCAGCTGTTATATGCCAACAGAACGCACTATCACCGATTTCGCTTTCGTGTGAAGAAGGGTTGCATAACTGAGGGCATGTTAATAATGAGGTGCAGTTAATTATATAGTGCTTACTTAAAAGCATCCACATACGGCATCGATATCTCAGCAAATGCCATTCTATAATCATGATCTTAACATAACATAAACTGATAATCTCCCACAGTGATTTCCAATCCTATCTCTTATATATTGTGGTCGAAATGGCTTTGAAATCTACGCTCGGAATGAACAGTGGCGACCTAGGGGTCGGTATTCGAGCATTGCAAGTAGCACTTCATCCTTCTCATTTATATATCAGTGCTTGGATGATTTTCCAATCGTCAAACGTGTAATCTGCACAGTAACCCTTGTTCGCAATAACCAACGCGATATATCCTTACTGGTTAATGCCAAGCCAAAGCCTGACTCTCAATCCAATAACCGTCATGATGTTGGAGTAACTCCTTCCCATCTATATGACAATGAGTCTTTACTGTTTCTATGAGGTGCTCATTGTTTTAAATAATTAATGCTAATGTAAATCGCTGATTGCCGTCTACGCTGCTTACTCTACCGACACTGCCTGTGAGGATTACAGCATATATTGATGCTCCTCACTATATTGACTGTGTTACTACGCTAGCAGGTAGCGCGACCTCCAGCTACGTGCAGATTCTCCAATAACAGCGCTATCAGAGTTATTCGTAGTCTATGAATGGCCTTCAGTTCAGGTAAATATGACGACCATGTTTGTATGCTAGCTACACACAGCGATAATATCAATGCACTGCTGCTGGAGCTATAATTTTACATCTCCGTTTCTACAACTGGAAACACACATACGTTTTATTTCTGTAACAGGATCATTTTGTCAACAACGAGTGAGAATATTCACATTTAATAATATTTATATCGAATAAATGTGATATTTATTTTGCATCGGCAGCCTAGGTATTCCAGTCGATTAATAAACTGCCGGGATGCTGTACTTGCTATCAGGAGCCAATGTGCGAGTACGAGAATCTGCCTCTGACATGTTATCAGCTCAAAGCAGCAAGGTTAATTTAAGGTGACCAAGGTCTTGATCGTTAGTGTTGGTAAAGCCTTTTGGTGTAATTGTGGAGTTATATTGTATGCTTGACCGATTATAAATGCAAATATTATTTCGGAAGTGACATCTTTTGGTGTCATTCCTGATGTAGATTAGCTGCAGTCTGCATTATCACCAGATGATCATGGACACGTAGACACAGCTGTTGCAATTGACAATAATCGGTTTGTGTTGTTTGATCGTCAAGGTTAATGAGACTATACAGGCATCTGGTATTGTCCATTGCGGTGTTTGATCAGCAAGAACACCGAGACAAGGGACACTAAAATAACCGTTTATTCGTCTTTTCCTGCAATCCTAGCTGTGTAGTCGCTCGATGCACTAGCGTTTGTCGGCAAAAGCTTAAGGTCCGCGTCTCAACAAATTAGTGGAGCTTCTACATTGTGACAGGATCAACTATCATCATCAAGTTAAGTTGATTTAATAATAACGCATGGCTGCGCAAATATTAGACAAACACTATAGGTTTACGGTTATAATTGCGACTAATTGTAATAGACTATAACGATGCGGGTCAAAAGTGCTACATAAATATCCTGTCACTGTGTACATCAATCACCGAAACAATCACCAATAACGAGCTTTAATCTATTGGCAGGTTCGGTTCATTTGTAGGCTCTTAACTGCAAGCTTCCGTCCTACGAGGCACTTAACTCTTCTCAACCATATATCTTGTTGCTGAATGGTGTGCTGGTCAAAACGTCAATAAGACGGACGCGCCAGTAAGTCGTCAGTAAAGTTATAATGTCGTCGTTGATACTGCTTTGCAAACTGGTTGACAATTTCTACAGAATGCAATTGAAATTCTGTGTTCAACAGCTGATGAAGGCAATCCCAGCGACAACGGCTTCGAAAGTGAGGTCTAACTTGTAATCTCTCTTCGTATATGCTACCGTCGTTCAAGGGCAACAAACGCAAGGTAATTGCGCATATGACATATCCACAAATATTGCTTTTGCAAAGCATTAGAAGCCTCGTGAAGCGGGTATGTTTAATAATCTGATGTTTTCCAATCACTCAGGGTCATGGTGTTATAAGCTGTACCATTACCAGTTCTTTATACATTTTCGGCACATCAATATCTACAATTGCATTTTACAGGAAGTCATTTAAAAAGAGGAATTACCTGATAGGGCACATTTAGACTCGGATGACACCAGAAAGAGTATTCTTATTGAGTATGCAATTATAAGTGTATTCCTTTTGTCGCGCGTATCATCGAGATAGCCAGCCTCTGCAGAGGTTTCATCGTTACCTGAGACCTCACGCTGCATTGGTATGTCTCTTTATTGACGTAATTCGTGCGTTAACCATGTTGGGAACAGTAGTTTGTATCTTCACTATCCAATTTCATCTGATCCATATGGTACGGACTGGCTGCATCGATTTGCCTTAAATGATTTATTAACTTTTAAGTGGTTATATATCCTGATGCTAGGATATTGTTATCAAATGATGACTGACGGGCGACTGTTCGCTAGATCTGTTACATGACGAAGACGCCCAGTAGCTCAATCGTTTATTCGTAGCATGGATTCAATCTCATCACATGTCTTTTTATCTAAACTCAATAGTGAGACATGCCAGCGACATGAATGGACGTCAATGTGTTATCTAAGCGTATTCTCCATTACTTATATAATGCTGCTGAAACCATGCTCATGGAAATGTGTACATATTTTATGATCACCATGACCCTGCCAAACATGCATCTGAAACAGCTTTGATTATTGGGCGATATAATCTGTGCTCTGTTGAGAGGTAATTGGCAATTACTAAGCGTATGAGAACAATTTTACATATCATACGTGTTATTATCAATGTTGATTGCTTATTATCCTATTTGTGTTGCGGTTTGAGTAGTCAAATACTCATGCATAAATAAGATTGTCGTTTTCAGCTGTTATCAACGCTGTTATTAATATCACCGATTTGCCTTAACACAGTGACTCGACAAATGTAAATTACGAGCTAATTCAGCCAAGCCTTTTTCACCTCCTATACTAGTTTATGATGTGTTCAGCACTCTGAATATGGTCGGGAGCGGGGTGCAACATTCGAAAGGCCATACTGAGTAAGGCACGAGAAACGCACATACGACATTATTCACTTTGAGCAGACAGTGCGATCAGTCATAGATGGCATAAGGCTGAGTGTGGTGTCATGTTCCACTTTCTGTGAGTATCATCTATTTAGAGAACAATTATTGATCTGATCCTAGCAAAACATTATCCAAGCATCAGAGATAATCGTGCTTTGGTAGCATCAGCTGTGTTCGTTCTCAATTTCTAACACATGAAGTACCTGAACCAACATCCGAATACGATTATGGTTTCATCATATCACGGCTAATGCAACAGCTTCTGCTGGCAATAGTCCTCTGAGCGGTACGAGTAATTCTTCTTTTTCAATGTTATCAAGGCATAAATTTGACCAAAGCCATGATTGGCTCGATGTGTTGGGCATGTTGACAAGCATACACGCTTAATGGCAAAATTTTCCTTGCTTGCTTCAAATATGGCCGGATACAAGAATTACCCCATCCTATATTTTTGTTGGCTGGGTGGTTAAAGATTGTCTAGGTTGTAATCGACAACTACACTTTCGTTCAAACGTCTAGAATACGAATCATAGGGCTGATGCTGTACAGTCGTGTTGATGACACAGTGAACAGCGGAGTCGGAACAACCAGTAGATACAATCGATTAACTTATATGCTAAGAGTCAGACTATAGTTCAGCCTGCATCAATTTTATAGCTTTGGCAGCTGTTTCAGATTTAACCCAAGCCTATTGTGTATATTTAAAATGTGAACAACCGTAAGCTATCGCTAAATCAACACTACAATTCTGTTTATCATAAGTCATGACCTAAGTGGCTCCCTTGCCGACTGTCAAAAATAAATATGGCTGGCGTCACAACATGCAAGTCACCACCTGGTGACTTTAGACCTACCTGACTTGTATCAACTGTAACAGTTACCAGTGTTTGTGCACTAAGTGATTGTGCATTTGAGGTTAGTGGAAAAGATGAATAAGCTGTTGCGTGTGCTGTAATGTTCCTGCTGATGAAATACCTGGTTTGGCCAAAGCCAGACGCAAGTGCAGTCTCATCATCTACCTAACATCACGGACTAATTATTAGCAGTAGCATTTCCTGTGTGAACATGCCTTTGATTTTACCTGGGTAACGGAAATGGTGTCTTATTTGTGGATGATGATGGGAAATGGTATCTTCTCTTTGGATAAAAATGGGAAATGGTATATTGTCTTTGGATGATAAAGTCTATCGTCTGCATCAAGTATGGCATTCCACGGGTAACTAACTATAACCACCATTTGCATTGTTTAGCAATAGCGCACCACATGAACACCATCATCGCACTTGATTGGGGTACATATCTGTAACATCTCTTTGGTCTTTCTCTTAAGATATTGTTGCTGTAAGCGAAAACCGGAAATAATGCAACATATTGACTGCATGTATAGTATCCCAGCTGTTTATTAATTACTGAAATACATCGGTTACCATGGCAATAACATGTCAGTTGGAGTCGTGTTTAATCTTATTTCACATATATTTACTACTTGGTGGCAAATCAGATATGTGTAATCACAGCTGAATTTAGCTAACATACGAACATAATGCGCCCCTTCGTCATCTTAACATAAAGTTATTCATAGAAAATGAATAACAAATATCCACAACATATAGTTGTTATTCGGGTACCCGCAAGAAGCTGGAGATAGCATAACGTGCTTGCGCATTGCTGATTGCAACTAGCGATTAACGTAAATATTTACTGGTTTTTCAAAGCGATAACATAATGACAAACATAAGAATCGACCATCATATAACAGTTTTAGGTTCTTCCAGCATCATCAAATGTAATGAAGTATTACAGTGGGTTACTTGTTCTGCTTTGAACACCAAAGATGTTTTGCAATGGTTATTGATTACTTTGAATGAAGATCCCAGGCTAGCTATACATCTACTGATCCGTGAATTGGATTACTGTAAGTGGGTAAACATATATATATATATATATATATATATATATAGATATATATATATATATATATATATATATATATATATATATATATATATATATATATATATATATCTATATATATATATATATATATATATATATATATATATATATATATATATATATATATATATATATATATATATATATCTATATATATATATACATATACATATATACATCTATTGATCCGTTAATTGAATTACTGTAAGTGGGTAAACATATATATATATATATATATATATATATATATATATATATATATATATATATATATATATATATATATATATATATATATATATATATATATATATATATATATATATATATATATATATATATATATATGTTAACCAACTTACACTTTACCGATTCACAGATCAGTAGATGTATCGCTTTCACACACAAGGTGCGTTTGAGTGATTGCCAATGATGATAAGAAGCAGATTTTAACGTGCCCAAGAATCAGTGAACCTATTCATGGAAACTGCTCAACTGTAATGACGGAACGGGCTGTGTATTATCAAGAAAAGTATATATTTGCATGATACAACTGCTTTTATTGAAGTTGAATCTCTCATTTATTAATTTCATGATACACTTGAGAAGGTTAATTCGATTTCAGTCAATTGACAGCACACAGCTGTATAGCTCCATCAAAGCACTAAACTAAACTGTTTTCAAAATCAGCGCTGATCATAAGCAGATTATAACGTACACGTAGTATTTGCTTACATTTTACCGATTGATCGATTGATTGAATCTAAAATCTGTTGAAAACCATATCTACCAATCACACGTTAATGTTTACTGCCGTAGAGTAACCTCGCTGTTCTGCACCATCTGTTCTGTACATGGAGTCTCTGTTCCCATAGAAACAGTTACGTCATGGAATAAACATGCTACGCAGTGAAGGTCATAAGATATATGGGCTGCACGTCAATAAGGTGACACTCTCTCCATTTGGTTCAAAGAGGTGGATAGCCGCAAACGGTGTAGTCACCTTGGCCTATGCGCTCACTTGTTTACCTACAAACTAGCTTGCCATAGCGATGAGAGGTGATGGGCCAGAACCCCCTCCTCCTCGTTTGGGTGTCGAGTCCGAGGCACCTTTCTCTTAAGTAAGGGTGAGCAAAAATCTTGCATTAGCCGCATCGTTAATATCTTCTTAGGAGAGAGCCACCCACTGCTTATTACGCAATACAGGTTCAACATACTCAGTGCTACCATCATCAATGTGCTTCATAAGTCCTACTTTAAGGGCAAACTGACACTTAATTCCGTTTAGCTCTTTCAGTTCATCAGTCAAAACTTTACGCATATGCCGACGCATGCCTATTAAGAACCTCATAAGGTCCAAGCCGAGGGGGTGGGACTCAGAGACATTCATCACCCATACACGCAAATAGTGTTTAATAGCCAACTTAGTCTTCTTGAACTTAAGACGTGGTGTGGGGACGGGTGCTGGGGTGCACAACGTGGGGACGGGGGTGTTTCACCTGGTGCAGAGACTGGACGTGACACCCCAGCTTTTAATGTAGCAAATATCTCATTGTATACATGGTCAAATTTAGAGCATATATATGATGGCCTAAAACCGTGAATTGTAAAATTATCGTTTTGGGCTTTACGTGTTCTTGTATTGTTAGTCGTATTTACTATATATCCATATTTCTTAATGGAAATTTTTGTATATAAAAAAGTAGACTTTAGCCTTGTTGACAGCCACAACGACACAACAGCAAGTGGACTTTTACCTTGTTGACAGCGCCAAGCTGTAAAGGACTTCTATTTTTATACAGCAGGAAATCCCCATTCTTTTTTTGGCTCAACATATGTTTGCACATACTAAAACAGAGCTAAGCACATGTTATAGCGCAGTTAAGCTTATACTATAGCGCGCAATTAGTAGTGTTTACCTCGTCTTCTTCTCCGCCGGCCCCTGTTGATTCAGTGCTTTTTTTCCAAATTGGCAGTGCTTAACTGTTGTTAAAGCCGCGGTTAGTAGAGCTTACAACATTCCATAGCGAAGATATAGCTCACATGTAGTAGTGTTTAGCGCGTGCCTAACAAACGGGTCGTCCTCTAGGTCTTCAATTAGCTTCGGTTGGTGTACTGGTGGTATTGATAGAAACATTCAATCAATTTCTGAGTATAGCTCTAGCACTGCCTTACCTATAGTGTGCGTCATGTGATCTCTTCGTCAGACATCAATTCAACCTGGTCAATAGTAAGGCGCTGCTCACCAAGTTACTGACGGGCCTGACCCCCAGCTATGCCAGCAACATGCCTATCTCTCTCATAAGACATGTATTCCCTGGGTTCTGCTCGCTCAGACATAGTGGCCACTAGGCTAGCCGTGGCAGCGTACCATTCATCAATGATGGTATCAGGATCAATGAATATACGTATACACTTCAAGAGTCTAATATATTGCTGAAGCCAGCGTCGGTAGGACACTACAACCCAGATCAAGATACCTAAACTGGTAACTGAGGCAGCTGCTGCTGTCGGGGCCAACATTGTTTCATTTGACAGCATATGCAGTAGGTTGAACAGTCTTCAGCATGTCTTAGGGCCTATGTTGCCGAACTATCATCAATAATGTACAGCCTCGCCCTTAAAACAATGGTAGAAAATCTTTAACAAGTCATGGAGATCCCCTGGATCAACCACATACACCTCTGAATCATCCCACACCCATCTTACGGGCCAACTCTGGTTGGGTAACCATGTCATATTCTAAAGAGATGCCATCAATTTTGCAGCTGGTGTCAGTGTCGCGCGTTGCGTGAATCACACTTCTGTAGTCGTTGAATGTGAGCTCGTATTCTAGTCTGTCACTAAGTGCACTCTGGTAGAATGACATGTGGCTCTCGGGGAGTTCAAAGTCAAGCGAAACGTAGAACCTATTACCATAGACATCGGCTACGGCCTTTTCCTCTTCCTCAGTCTCATCCTTGTCTCTTGCTCCCACTGTCAGCGTGACTGTAAAAGCCAGCAGTTGTTGGTTCTGGTCAATAGCGCTTGAATTGTTTGTAATACAGACTGTCGCACGCCCTTTACATCGAGGGGCTCGCGTATCCAGCGGTATGTATTTAGTTAACGTCCGTAAGTACTCGTCATGTTAGATAATAGCGAGTATATCTTTAACATGGTAACATGGAATAGTTTGATAACCAAACATTTGACGCCGAAGAGGAGGTGGGGGCTATTGGGAGTGGAGAGGGATGAGAAGACTAACTTCATTGACAACATTTTCGATACATCGAGTACCACTAGTCTACCATAGGCTATTACTGAAATGACTGCTGGGTTAATAGAAGATCAGGTGGGATCCTAAGAAGAAACAAATGTCTTAGTTACGAATTGGAGGAAGGCAGGCCACTCTGGAATTTAGATCGTCTAAAGAAGGTGACCTTTGAGTTAAATGGGGCCGAGAGTAAAAGCTTCTCACCAATCCCAGCAAATTAATTACGCCTAGTAGTATAGAAACGTCCAGTGGTACACAGCTTGCTCGTGCTCTTGGAGTGAACCCTGAAATATTCAAAAAGGCAGCAAAGGCCTCCAAGGTATAGACCAAGCTGCTGCCAAAGCGGAAGCTGCACTTCCAGAGAAGTTGGAAATGAGCAGCCCAAAAGCCGTGACAGAGCAAGGTGGTGTGGATGAAACAAGCTTTATAGAGGGCGTCCTTAACGCTTTAGAAGACCTACGTACAAATAGCGGAAAGGATGGGAGGGATGATAGTCTAGCATGGAAATTTCAAGCGAATGAGCTTAAAAAATATTGAGGCTGCCTCTGTAAATCAAAAGATGTTGTTGACCCAAATCAACCGCATCAGGGAAACTATCAACAGATTTCTTAACGAGGACACAACGCTAGCTGAGCGTGTACGCACCCTGTTCTGGGAGCACGGGGTTACAATCGCCACCATCCTCACTGCGATTGGATTGGCAATCTCGACCCTGGTACTTGCTTTGACAGGTGGAGGGGGCACTAGTGCCACCCTGACACCACCACCGATGCCAGCTGACAAGCCCGGTGTAAAGGAATGGATTAAAAAACAGGTGAACTCCTTGCAAACGACCTGAAGGGCCTAGCCGGTAAGGCAGCAGCTGCTCTTCCAGGGATCATTGGTTCCATCGTATCATGGCTGCTGCAAAGGTGACTGGTTGGATGGCAGAACATGTATTGTCCACAGCTGTGACCATGCAGGGAGTTATCCTCAAGATACTCCGTGACCTACTACTAGCAAGCCAAAGCACAACTAAGTCTTTTGCGATTCCACCTACAATAAGGGCGGTTTTCTCATCCTCATGCGCCTTTCCTACAGGGGGTGGTCTATCAGGAACGCCGTTTAGGACAAGTGACGAGGGACTGCCTTTATCACCAGGCGGCGTGTCAAAGCTTCCTATATTTGAAATTGCAGCATCCACGTTGACATCAGTGTTGCAGCCGATCTGCTGTTGCTCACTCGCGATAGTTATCAGATTATTGTAACTACTCGTGTAAAGCCGAGGCTCATGTCTGACGGAGCCATGCAAAGGCCGGTTCCAAACATATAATCAACCTTTGCGGAAGCATTTTGGAGCAGGTTTTGATACCTGCTTATGGATGAGGGAATGTCAACAGGTGAGTTGATAAGCCTGAAATTGCTTTCGAGTGTCAAAGGATATACCTGTACCAAGTATACCTGAGCGGGTCTGCGCCTGGGCAGCAAGAAAAGCCAAAACATAGGTTCGAATATGTCATTAACTCCATGTGATACCTGGTAATGTGAATTCCTCAGATATTTCCAGTATATAAGTACCCAAGGCGGTGCTTGAACCCGCTTGGTCTTGCTTTATATTATCAATATGTAGCTTGCCACCCTGGAAAACAAAGCCATCGGTTGATTTGTCAAAGGTTTGCCTGACGGATTCGTACAAGTGGGTGTTTCCATAATGAGTGATTGGCCATACTGCGTGTGTCTTGGGGTCTGTAAAGTAGACCCGCCCGAGGCCCTGGTTTCTACCTTGTATCCTCTAATTGGTATTTTCGGCAATAACGAACTCATGGCCGAGTTCATTGTAGAGTCTCTTGTCAACGGTATTATCGGTGACTGCTACCCTCATTTCGTTCAGAAGCCTCCCAATGGTATAGTACACGTAAAACCTAATGAAATCCCTTATTAGAGGTCCATCACAGATACACCGCAGCCAGAGCTTGCGCACTATGCAACAAAATTTACTTAGTTCTGTCAGTATTGCATTTAGTTGGTTCTCCAGCCGACTACAAGTGTATCGTCGCTTATGCTTGGCACCAAGTAGTGCTCAAGCAGGTTGTAGAACTCCACCTTGAACGCATCCGTACTGTCGTCGGCTTGCTCTTGGATGAGAATATATGTCAGTTTCTCAGCTGCTATATGGGGTGGGTATAGCAGACCCGGTTTGTATGTTCCATTTCTATTGAATCTTAAGGCTTGTTGATCCATAGTGCTATGTATCAAACTCTGACAAATGTTCAAAGCGGTGAGGCTGTGTCCCTGAAAAATACTATTGACAACAGTCCAGGTGATCTATGTGTTGGCCTAAGATCAATCACGTATACTGTGGGCTGGTACTATGTCGAATAACAAGCGGCCGTAATATGGCGGTCTGAAACTAGAGAAAAAGGAGGAGGTGTAAGTTTTATACCTGATCCCTGGAGCTTCAAACTTATCAGGATGCATTTGAATTTATAGACCTTACTTTAGATCTTGATGCATTAGATGGGACTATTTACCTCCCAATTCCTAATGGGGCTTTACTTTGTGACGTCGGTGTGTTAAAATGTTGGGTCTTGATAACAGTCTGTGTGGAGGATGGATTACCGGCCCATTAACAATTTTTAACCGACTTCATGTACACCTCGATCAAGTACCACGTACCACGCACAACATGCTATATGGTGCACCCACTACGGTTCCTGAAGTTGTTGGCTCTGAGGGTGTCTCTTTTGATGATATTATAACCACAAACATCACTAATCCTGTGTCAAAACGTGTTACTGTTGGAGCTGTGAATGAGTTAAAGGTTCAGATAAGGGATAATAAGGGGCGTCTATTGGACAATCACGACTTTCCTGTTGGTGTTGTTCTCGAATTCACAATATGTCAATAAAAGTATTTATTGAACTCAACAGAAAACGCATCTGGGCGCCGACCTCTCCAAATATACAACAAAGACCTATGTAGACTCACAGAAAATGGATAAAGGTGGCAGTACTATGACTGGAGACCTTGAAATGGGAGATAATAAAATCGTTGAGCTGGGAGACCCAATATCGCGTAACGATGCTGCTAACAAAAAGTATGTTGATGTTAAACATAGACAGCACCTGAGACAACAGGATAATAAGGGACGTCTATTGGACAATCACGGCCTTCTTATTAGTAGTGTTGTCAATAAAAGCGAGCACATAAAACAGATATGTTAATAAAACCTATGTTGATGATCTTCACAACCAGACGTCACAAAAGCCGAAACCCCTCATTATTATTTTGGCGGAAGAAAGAAGTCAGTTGGTTAATGGAATGCATGAATGGTCATTTGGTAATGGTGTCAGTGGTGTTGACCACGGATAGCCTAGGCAGGTCGAGTTTTGCGTAAAGGGCTGTCAACTAGTCTGAGTGGACTGCCTGTCCTTATGGGCGTAAGTATTGTTGTTAATCGTGTCGTAGAAAGAAGTTATTATGTAACCAAGCAAAGGAACGATCATGTGGGGGTTGAAGTGTTTACCAAACCTCTCAAGTTGGCTGCAGGTGATCAAATCCCAGGCATCAAAGTCAGTTGAAGCCTTTTTAATTTAAGTAAACAGGTAAACGTGTGTATGCAACAGCTGTATGAAACAACAACAAATCATTCCGACGGCACCGTTTTAGCGGGGACTGCCTCATAAGAATCCAAGGGACTCCTATCGGTTGAATGAGATCAGTCTTAAGAAGCAATACCTTGAGAAAGAAATTGAAAAATATTGTGCAATATACAAGAAATATAGGTGTGCAGTGAACTCAGTAGACACAGTAGACACTGCTGTAGTTACTGCTGGTATGTGTCTTGGCTTGGCGCAAGTCGTGTAGGTATAATGTCTACAGTAGTTGCCATTCGTATTGCCACAGTTTTGGGTGATACTGGAGCCGCTTGTGGGTTACTTGGAATTGCTGGAAAATTCGTCAGTCGGTGACTAAACATCATGGTGAAAAAAACATGACCAGATTCACATTCTAGCACGGAGCAAATTGAAAACCATTACTGACCTTGTATCGACAGCACTTGAAGATGGAACTATCTCGGACTGTTTCTGACGTAACCCTAGCCATTGGATTATACCAGGTACGTTTATTATCCTGAGCATGGCTGCGACTGGCCTGGTTGCCTACAGTAGTTTGCATACACAACTATATTAGGTCAGCGGTTGGGCCCCTTTTTTGCATATCGTTTGGAGACTCGTGCTCGTTAATATATAACAATGGATCCGACGGCTCGTTGCATGTAAGCTATATATTATAGCTCCCAGGGGTTATGAAAGGGCAATACAGCTATTAAGAAGCTTTCAGCAGCCGCGAGGGTTTCTGAGGAAGTTTCCCGGGGTTGGCGTACAAAGCAACCTACACAGCAAATAATCCTACCAATCCCGAAGCATATTCCAAGGCCAAAATTTAATATGGCTAGGCCTGATTCTTCCTCACGACAGAGTGAAACACCGGACTTACAAGTATGCCTTCACAATAGTGGACGTGGCCTCCCGCTAGAAAGCGGCGGAGCCATTGACTAGGAAATATGATAACGACGACCCGGCACTGGAGTTTAGAGAGAGAGAGAGAGAGAGAGAGAGAGAGAGAGAGAGAGAGAGAGAGAGAGAGAGAGAGAGAGAGAGAGAGAGAGAGAGAGAGAGAGAGAGAGAGAGAGAGAGAGAGAGAGAGAGAGAGAGAGAGAGAGAGAGAGAGAGAGAGAGAGAGAGAGAGAGAGAGAGAGAGAGAGAGAGAGCCGAAGCAGGGCAGGTTAGCTGGAGCAGCCCGGCAGTCGTGCCACTGACCATGTATGGACAATCAACGACTACCGGCTTAAACGCTCTGTCACTAAGCCCGATTAGCCTATACTCTACTATTTGCTGGAACTGAGCACTGTCAATGAAGCGATACTGTCCTAGGAACGGTGAAATATATTTTTCCGTGTTGTATGAGATGCAGTTGAATTGGCCTTCCAGCTTGCTGATGACCTGCATCAAAAGGGAGTCATATCCCAGTCGGTTGTGGAGGACAACTGGTAAAGTTGTTGTTTAGGCTTCATCCGCAGCTTTAGGTTGCATGCATTGTGGGCTGGACCTCTGTACAAGTCATCTACCAATGCCTTGCTGCATAGATGACACTGAGTGGCTGTCCAGTTTGTTCGTTTATCGTGCAGCATCATTAGAATGGCAGCATGCTTTTATAAGGGTTTTTTAAACTTTCGCTCTTCCGGCTGCATTCCATTCAGAAGTTTCTCGGCTGTTAGTTTGGTATAGTGCAGTGTCTTCCATTGTCAACTGTCAGGGCTTTAACGTCAGCATATATAATATTGAGTACCAGTAGCTGCTTGTGTCAGTTTTGAACGCATATCTTGTTTTTGCCCTCCTCTGGCATCTCAATCCGAACTGCTGTTTTCCCTATTCCAAGACATTCTAACTTTTGTGCTTGAAGCAGGTCTTTGCTGGAGTAGCAGCGGTGCTTAAGTTTATTCTGGTCGTATGGTAAGCGTAAGGTTTTTTACTTCTTGTGTAGTGGAATTTTCAAGGCTTCTCGATAAACATTAGGTTGATTACGGCAATAGCGTTTGCTTGCTTACTAATAAGATGCAATATAACCCCTTTGTCCCATCCCAATATATTAATGGCTATTATGTAATTGTCGATTTTTTCAATCCGAGATATTGCAGTTGGTCCCTCAATATCTTCGTGCTAGTTCATTCCTTTCTTGATTCAAGGCAATAGACCATCGACAACGATCATCATTGCTATTTTGCACATTGATTATTGCTTTTTTTTCTATTTTAGGTCTAATATTGAAAACTAAACTTAGCGATAAAGGCGCCGCCGCAACTGCTGGTAAAGCTACCTCGACGGCTAGTATAGGTTGCTTAAGTAAGCAACCAAAGCATCGTAGTTATTGCTCACCGTAAGTGCATAACAGATGTATCATAGTTTATGCTCAGTATAACAGCAGTGGGAAGTGGACACCTGCTGTGAGCGGACGAATTCCCCTGACCAACAACATACTAGGACTTACAAATGGACTCATCAAATGATGCAATATAACAGTGTAATCTAAACATGAGAGTAGTGAATTAGATATGACGGCTTTTAATCAGAATTCGTATCACGCTGTTAGCGCATAGCCACAACTACATAATGGATGATGTATTGAAATTTTAATAAGCTCTACACGAAGCCTGATAGACTGAAACAATTCACATATATATATATATATAATATAATATATATATATATATATATATATATTTATATATATATATATATATATATATATACATATATATATATGTAAAAATATATATGTATATCTTCTCTCTCTCTCTCTCTCTCTCTCTCTCTCTATCTCTCTATCTCTCTATCTCTCTCTCTATCTCTCTCTCTCTCTCTCTCTCTCTATATATCTCTCTCTGATCTCTCTATCTCTCTCTCCTGCCGCTTGCCCCCCTTCGTCGCCTCCCCCCTTCGTGCCCCCCTTTTTCTCGTCCCTTTTGTCCTCTTCTTTCCTTCTCCTTCTTTCTTCGGCTCTTCTCCTTGCTACCCTGCCCTTGTTTTAATGCGAATAAAAATATTTTTGTCACTTTTTTCCTGGTATACACTTTTGGTCCTCGAAAGGTCGTCCACGAAAGGTCAAGACACTAATTTATAAGTATAAATCCAACCTTTTGTGCCCATATATATTTTCGAAAAACCGAAATATTTAAATCATTTTCGGTCATAATGGATTAGAAACATAATATATGTTGTTGATGTGATCATAATGAACCATTGGTAGCATTTCGCGATCTAATTCAATGTTGTAGATTGATGAATAAGTAGAGTTTTTCTGTAATGAAATTTAAACATAAATCAAATATTTTAATTTTTCAATTAAATATATCCAACACACATGATTAAACATTATTTCGCCAATTTGGACCGAAGTATATATGGTTGTATGGAAGATAATGAGGTTGGCTGGATATGTCAACGAATGGTCAGTTGTTAAAATTTTATTTCGCAGTGATATTCAAAATCCAACGAAATAACGCGTGAAAGATTATTTGTGTACGTTACTAATACTACACTATCACATTCGAATGGTCAAATAAAAATATTTTCAATTGTTTCGGACGAAAATGTGCGTTGACTTTATGTGGACATAATGGTATATCCTTTCGTGGACCCAAGTCTACGAAAGGTTGGCGGTTTGTCCACTAAAGGTCGCGTTTCGTGCTAATATATATATATATATATATATATATATATATATATATATATATATATATATATATATATATATATATATATATATATATATATATATATATATATATATATATATATCACATGATCTTGCTAACCTACCATTCAGCAAAAGTGATCAAAGGGCTGACTTGAACTGCATCATAATCACGAAGAAGGATTGAATTAGAAAATTCTATTTCGTCCCTCGAGCAATCTATTATAATTAGATTTGGTACTTTGGCCCTATAATGGTCGCAAAGGAAGTGGGTCAACATCACGTCAACTACGCATCATTGATGAATGCTCCAGTTAGAACACATCTCTTGGCTCTTTTACCTTTCTAATCACATAACGCAAGTAAAGGCTCTCGACTTGTGATGCGAAGCTTTCGAGCAACGAATAGTAGAGCACTCACTTGTCTAGATTTGCACAAATTCCGCGTCCCTTCAAAATTCTTTTAATCCCTTCAAGTTTCCTACTTGCGTCACTTTTGTGTCGCCAGGAGCCGCTTGTTCCAGCTTCAGATTAACTTCTCGACGTGGGATAATAGCCAGAGTGCATTTTTGATACATTTGCTGCACAGTTGCAGTAAATGTATTTTCTATAGCAAAGCCCTATCTACAAACAGCGAATTTCAGGGAGATAATTTTACTTCCAAATACGCAGGTAAATATTTGTATTCCAAATAACATACTTAGCCATGTATACTATCGAAATCGCTATAGCGGAATTCCTTGAAGGGCTCATCCATTACAACATCTAACCGTATATCGCAATCAGCTGTGCAACGCACAATATTTACGTTCGCCAATATTCACATTTTGGCAACAACTCTTTGATCAATGTCGAAACAAAGCCAGCATTTATATTCTAATCTATTGACAGCTGCTATTTTGTTTGATCTTATGGAGGTCCATAGCTATTCTGACTGGATGAAAACAATTTATATCGCATTAATATAGGGGTAAATAGGAGTTTTGGTCTGTTGCTCGTCTTATAGAATCGTTTTTTTGTCAGATCGATTGTAATTTGATATCGTAACACTAACAGATGCTGCGAACTTCCTTGGTATTTCTCGCAAGTAATGTTTTGCTTTAAACTTGAGGCATCCAGTCCCATTAAGATTCACCTCAATACTTAGGCAGTTCTAGCGATTAGCCTTTGCTTACTTTATTGGTTTCAATGCTGCTTTTAGTGAATGTTTATCGTAGATTTTCAGACTTGAATGAGAACTCGCGAATTCGTATAAGGAGGTGAACTTAATTACCGAGTCGCAGGTGATCAATGACAGCGAAAATGCACAGAAAAGCATTTGAAATCATTTGTAGCATAATATCTGTCTATCCATTGCGCATTCAACGCTTCAATAATACCTCACATAATTAGATCATGAGTTGCATGATCGAATGCTTTATTGTCTTCATCTAGGATAGATATATATATATCGAGGGTGGAAGGTGATCTTTGTCAGCACATAGAGGCTATATATATATATATATATATATATATATATATATATAGATATATATATATATATATATATATATATATATATATATATATATATATATATATATATATATATATATATATATATATATATCTATCTATATATATATATATATATATATCTATCTATATATATATCTCTCTCTATATCTATTATCTCTCTATATATATATATCTATATCTATCTATAATATATATATATATATATATAGCCTCTATGTGCTGACAAAGATCACCTTCCACCATCGATGATGTCAGGTAAGCAATAAAACATTGACCGCCACATACCTGACTATAGAGTCGTTGTTCCTTTCCTGCCTTAACATTTATCTATGTACTTGAACGACCCATGCATGGTTTATTTCAATGGTCCTAGTCATGAAGCGCCTGATATGCGAGGCGGGGGAGCGCTGTATTACTATTTGAAATTTCAGCGGTCAAGACAGGTCAACATTCTATGCAGCCATTTCATCTTGCAATAGATTTCAATGTATTATTCTTGCTAATTAAAACATTCTTCTGCAATTGCACGATATTCATTACAAACTTCTAGATCAGTGGAAAATATCTTTAACGCTTGGGTTGGCACAATATATTGACTTAATACAACGATGGCTACGAGCACCACGATTTTGAGAAACATGAGCTTCACATGCAATCTTCAAGATTCAGTTTTACGTTACTGTTCATAATTTATTGTTGTAATACAATGGAACAATAACTTTCAATAGGAAATACACCGCATTAAAAGGTTTTATCGTAAAAATGGCAAGTTGACTTCCGGCGCACTATACTTATAGGTGTGAGCTATAGTGTTAACTACGGTGTTAAGGAAATGTTCAAGGACGACCAATACCATCATCGTTCTTCTTTATGAATTCTTTACATTGATATACTTTAGATTATCCTGGTACTACAAGATAAGGCAGATCCACAATCTTTCACCAAGGCTCTGATTGTAGTTTATATACGGACATTGCAACGTGGTTCCTAAGTCGAAGGTGTCCACGCAGTCACAGTGAGTAACTATGAATGTCAATAATACTCGTTTTCTCGCTGAATAAAACAACGGATCTTCAATCTAAGTCACAGCAAAGAAGAAAATACTGAGCAGCTAGAATGCTGGACAACTAATCTTGTTGATAAGCCTTTTGATTAGTATGTGGAGAGTCGAGCTTGCTATGACACGACGTGCTGATTACTGTGTATTGTTACTTCAAACATAGATTTCATTAGACTTCTAAGAAGGAATAATAGCACATTAAAAACCTTACATATGGTGGACAGTTATCACATGATCTTGCTAACCTACCATTCAGCAAAAGTGATCAAAGGGCTGACTTGAACTGCATCATAATCACGAAGAAGGATTGAATTAGAAAATTCTATTTCGTCCCTCGAGCAATCTATTATAATTAGATTTGGTACTTTGGCCCTATAATGGTCGCAAAGGAAGTGGGTCAACATCACGTCAACTACGCATCATTGATGAATGCTCCAGTTAGAACACATCTCTTGGCTCTTTTACCTTTCTAATCACATAACGCAAGTAAAGGCTCTCGACTTGTGATGCGAAGCTTTCGAGCAACGAATAGTAGAGCACTCACTTGTCTAGATTTGCACAAATTCCGCGTCCCTTCAAAATTCTTTTAATCCCTTCAAGTTTCCTACTTGCGTCACTTTTGTGTCGCCAGGAGCCGCTTGTTCCAGCTTCAGATTAACTTCTCGACGTGGGATAATAGCCAGAGTGCATTTTTGATACATTTGCTGCACAGTTGCAGTAAATGTATTTTCTATAGCAAAGCCCTATCTACAAACAGCGAATTTCAGGGAGATAATTTTACTTCCAAATACGCAGGTAAATATTTGTATTCCAAATAACATACTTAGCCATGTATACTATCGAAATCGCTATAGCGGAATTCCTTGAAGGGCTCATCCATTACAACATCTAACCGTATATCGCAATCAGCTGTGCAACGCACAATATTTACGTTCGCCAATATTCACATTTTGGCAACAACTCTTTGATCAATGTCGAAACAAAGCCAGCATTTATATTCTAATCTATTGACAGCTGCTATTTTGTTTGATCTTATGGAGGTCCATAGCTATTCTGACTGGATGAAAACAATTTATATCGCATTAATATAGGGGTAAATAGGAGTTTTGGTCTGTTGCTCGTCTTATAGAATCGTTTTTGTCAGATCGATTGTAATTTGATATCGTAACACTAACAGATGCTGCGAACTTCCTTGGTATTTCTCGCAAGTAATGTTTGCTTTAAACTTGAGGCATCCAGTCCCATTAAGATTCACCTCAATACTTAGGCAGTTCTAGCGATTAGCCTTTGCTTACTTTATTGGTTTCAATGCTGCTTTTAGTGAATGTTTATCGTAGATTTTCAGACTTGAATGAGAACTCGCGAATTCGTATAAGGAGGTGAACTTAATTACCGAGTCGCAGGTGATCAATGACAGCGAAAATGCACAGAAAAGCATTTGAAATCATTTGTAGCATAATATCTGTCTATCCATTGCGCATTCAACGCTTCAATAATACCTCACATAATTAGATCATGAGTTGCATGATCGAATGCTTTATTGTCTTCATCTAGGATAGATATATATATATCGAGGGTGGAAGGTGATCTTTGTCAGCACATAGAGGCTATATATATATATATATATATATAGATTATATATATATATATATAGATATCTATATAGAAGAGAGAGATATATATAGAGATATATAAGATATATATAGATATATATATATATATATATATATAGATAGATATCTATAGATATAGATATATCTATCTATCTCTATATATATATATATATATATATATATATATATATATATATATATATATATATATATATATATATATATATATATATATAGCCTCTATGTGCTGACAAAGATCACCTTCCACCCTCGATGATGTCAGGTAAGCAATAAAACATTGACCGCCACATACCTGACTATAGAGTCGTTGTTTCCTGCCTAACATTTATCTATGTACTTGAACGACCCATGCATGGTTTATTTCAATGGTCCTAGTCATGAGCGCCTGATATGCGAGCGGGGAGCGCTGTATTACTATTTGAAATTTCAGCGGTCAAGACAGGTCAACATTTTATCTAGCCATTTGTCTTGCAATAGACCCATGCATGGTAATTAAAACATTCTTTGCAATTGCACGATATTCATTACAAACTTCTAGATCAGTGCGAGGCGGGGGAACGCTTGGGTATTACAATATATTGAAATAATTCAACGGTACGAGCACACGGAGAAAAGCTTCTATGCAATCTTCAAGATTCAGTTTTACGTTACTGTTCATAATTTATTGTTGTAATACAATGAAACAGTAACTTTCAATAGGAAATACACCGCATTAAAAGGTTTTATCGTCAAAATGGCAAGTTGGCTTCCGGCGCACTATACTTATAGGTGTGAGCTATAGTGTTAACTACGGTGTTAAGGAAATGTTCAAGGACGACCAATACCATCATCGTTCTTCTTTATGAGTTCTTTACATTGATATACTTTAGATTATCCTGGTACTACAAGATAAGGCAGATCCACAATCTTTCACCAAGGCTCTGATTGTAGTTTATATACGGACATTGTAACGTGGTTCCTAAGTCGAAGGTGTCCAGCAGTCGCAGTGAGTAACTATGAATGTCAATAATACTCGTTTTCTCGCTGAATAAAACAACGGATCTTCAATTTAAGTCACAGCAAAAAAGAAAATACTGAGCAGCTAGAATGCTGGACAACTAATCTTGTTGATAAGCCTTTTGATTAGTATGTGGAGAGTCGAGCTTGCTATGACACGACGTGCTGATTACTGTGTATTGTTTACTTCAAACATAGATTTCATTAGACTTCTAAGAAGGAATAATAGCACATTAAAAACCTTACATAGGTGGACAGTTATCACATGATCTTGCTAACCTACCATTCAGCAAAAGTGATCAAAGGGCTGACTTGAACTGCATCATAATCACGAAGAAGGATTGAATTAGAAAATTCTATTTCGTCCCTCGAGCAATCTATTATAATTAGATTTGGTACTTTGGCCCTATAATGGTCGCAAAGGAAGTGGGTCAACATCACGTCAACTACGCATCATTGATGAATGCTCCAGTTAGAACACATCTCTTGGCTCTTTTACCTTTCTAATCACATAACGCAAGTAAAGGCTCTCGACTTGTGATGCGAAGCTTTCGAGCAACGAATAGTAGAGCACTCACTTGTCTAGATTTGCACAAATTCCGCGTCCCTTCAAAATTCTTTTAATCCCTTCAAGTTTCCTACTTGCGTCACTTTTGTGTCGCCAGGAGCCGCTTGTTCCAGCTTCAGATTAACTTCTCGACGTGGGATAATAGCCAGAGTGCATTTTTTGATACATTTGCTGCACAGTTTGCAGTAAATGTATTTTCTATAGCAAAGCCCTATCTACAAACAGCGAATTTCAGGGAGATAATTTTACTTCCAATACGCAGGTAAATATTTGTATTCCAAATAACATACTTAGCCATGTATACTATCGAAATCGCTATAGCGGAATTCCTTGAAGGGCTCATCCATTACAACATCTAACCGTATATCGCAATCAGCTGTGCAACGCACAATATTTACGTTCGCCAATATTCACATTTTGGCAACAACTCTTTGATCAATGTCGAAACAAAGCCAGCATTTATACTCTTTGATCAATCGAAATTGATTCATCTGACAGCTGCTATTTTGTTTGATCTTATGGAGGTCCATAGCTATTCTGACTGGATGAAAACAATTTATATCGCATTAATATAGGGGTAAATAGGAGTTTTGGTCTGTTGCTCGTCTTATAGAATCGTTTTTTGTCAGATCGATTGTAATTTGATATCGTAACACTAACAGATGCTGCGAACTTCCTTGGTATTTCTCGCAAGTAATGTTTGCTTTAAACTTGAGGCATCCAGTCCCATTAAGATTCACCTCAATACTTAGGCAGTTCTAGCGATTAGCCTTTGCTTACTTTATTGGTTTCAATGCTGCTTTTAGTGAATGTTTATCGTAGATTTTCAGACTTGAATGAGAACTCGCGAATTCGTATAAGGAGGTGAACTTAATTACCGAGTCGCAGGTGATCAATGACAGCGAAAATGCACAGAAAAGCATTTGAAATCATTTGTAGCATAATATCTGTCTATCCATTGCGCATTCAACGCTTCAATAATACCTCACATAATTAGATCATGAGTTGCATGATCGAATGCTTTATTGTCTTCATCTAGGGTTGACACCACAGGTTCGGTTACTCTTAACTATATACAAATCCCTTCATTGCATGCCATAAGAGACAATAAATGAGCAATATTTAAGGCGATCTATTACTGAGCGCCCGGCAGAGCATAGCCAAGTTTTGAAATGGGCAAGGACGCAATCTTCCCCTGTGATCATATCTGTGTATTGACAAGGTTTCACAAGTAAACGCTTATGCACTTTTGGCGCGGATTTGAAACCTTCGACATCTCATTTTACTATGGCTCTTATAAAATTTATCAGGCATCCAGTATCATGAATGTTGTACAATTGACGGATATTTGACAAAATGCTAAGTTTGGATTAATCAATAATGCTGAACCTTGCCATCACGCCTACCGTCACCTGGCGCTGCCGTAATGCCAAAAAAAGCACATAGAGCTACTGTTTATGCTGAAGTGATTGAGATATATAATTGGCCTATCTGATTAAATGGTCTACCTTGAGGAATCGGTTACTCTATGAATAAACAATACAGTAGGTTGTCGATATTTTACTGCGAGCGGCTACGTTGCTCCAGGTACCTATTTAACTAACGATCTATATGTCAGAACATAGCGTGTGCGGTCACAAAGGATGGTGATTGATTGCTGCACAGAGGACAGAAGTCAGTGAGGCGCTCGATGCGAGTCACACGAGCGTAAGATTTTGCTTGAGACCACGTGACAGGTAGGCGATGTGTTGGCGTTGGTGTGGCTGACCTTTGACACCTGACACTTGGTTCCTGGATAGCTGTGTCGGTCTGTAGGGCTAGTATGGGCATATGTATTTGGGGAAACCAGCAATGCATGATTTAAATAATCAATACAACGATAATTGCGGTGTCAAATGCTGCCACGTGCACAAGATGGTGCTAATTCTCGAGACATAATTCTACTATCGGCATTATTTACAAAGGCTGATTGGGTATTTGTGTTGCAATAAATACATATATTTGCTATTACAACTTTCTGCATTTCAGACAAGATGAAAGTGGGTGCTGACAACATTCTTGTATTTTCGATGACAGAAAGAAGCTGCCATTGAATTGCGTTAATGACTTTGCTATAAATGTATAACTGCCAATGTAATTATGCATCATGCTAAATGTGCAGAGCTAGCAAGTTGCTCTTCAGCATTAATAGTTTACTAAGTGATCGTCATGTATCCAGCAATAGGTGCAGCAGAACAAAACGTTCTCTTTGTAGGGTTAATGATCATACAATGGGGCTGCAGTGGTACAAAAACACATAAATGTCCAATGATGTTATACAGGTTATTAATAACCTTATTTAAGCATATGAGGCATAATATTGTATGCCTTTAGACTGCTTCCCTGCGACATACATACTCAGCAGCAAATCGATAGCTCTGTACTCTTCCCTTAAACAACAGGTATTGCCCAATGCATCATAGCGTAGAGATACAGTGACTACGTTATGTTACATTAACACTCAGTTTCCGATATTAATTGAAGCCTGACCAACCGCGTAGCTTCCTATAGGCCGTGTTCGCCTCGGCCTACACATTTCCCCAGAGAGTCGAAAAAATAAAAATGCCAAAAATGCAATAAAAATCGGAGTGGGGGTAGGGGTAATGGAACACCAGAAACAAGATTTGCCAAGAACAGACAATGGATGATTTGTCGGAATCGACACGTATGGAATGGTTTATAGTCTTTATACCCCACGGAAGAGTGTGACTCCGACTGAAGCCCGCATATTCGGGCCGGCCACTTATTGTAAAGTTCTGTCTTCTAAACATTTCGAATGATGCTTGCTGGGCGCTTTTCTTTGGTATGTAAACAGACCAAGAGCTTGATAGAGGTCATCATGACCGAGAACATTCCCAAGTATCCGGATATCGGATGTCTTACTTTATCGCCTGTAAACGAAAGCACCAAACAAAAGTTGTTAAATGGAACCTGGCCATCATGTCTTCAGTTTTCATACGGTCCGTCTTTTTCTTAGTTTCAAACCATTATTAAGTTGTATTAAATTGTGTGCTTAGTGAAATAAGTCACAGGTATATTTTAAAAGTGGTTTGTCCTGTCTTTAGAAAAAATTTCTTGCATACCAGATGGGGATATCTGCAGTTTTTACCAGTGCAAGAAAATCTCATCTTACATCCCCCTCCCCCCTCCCCATGCAAAAACGACTTGCATGAATGACTTTTGAGGTACTCCATGACAAAGGATGCCGTCTTTTGTGTGAACTGCTGTTTGTTCGGTGACATAGACGGACGAGAGAAAAACCTTTACAGCCGGTACATGGGTTTGGAAGAACATTTTCATGCCAATAAAACGTCATATAGTTGAAAAATCCCATCTTGATGCGTCTGTTCGTGCCGAAGGCTATATGGATATATTGTCTGGAAAAGGTGAATCGATAAACAAAACCATATCCACCAGTGCGTAAAAATCAGTAAACAAAAATCGATACATATTGTCCAGTTTTTATTGAAGTTATTGTGCTGTGTGCAAAGCAGCATATACCATTACGTGGACACACCGAAAATAACAGCGATTTCATGGCTATACTGACGACCAGATGGCGGGGCAATTTCTGGCCGCCATATTGCGATTCGTGCTGATTGTGGCGGAACACATTCTGAGTAGCACCGTTCCCCTGAAAAAATCTCCTACAAAAGCAGGACAACGACTTGTTGCACGCTGTGAGTGAAACACGCGTAGTTATTAACCTGTGCAACGATGAAAGGGCTGACCAGTATGTTTGGAATGCTCTTTACGACAAGGCCGTAGATGAAAGCGCCGATTTTGACATTAAACCATCAATGCCGAGAAGAGCTGGTCGACAGCAGAACACGGTCAACTCTGATGTCCAATCGGTGTCCGATTAATAGAGGGTCACTTTGTATGATGTTTTCCTAGACCATTTAATTCAGGAAATGGGAACCCGCATCCCGGGTAATGAAAATCGGTACTGTGCGCAACACTTATTGCCTCCCAAACTGGCTGACCTGCGAGATAATATGCTGCCGACAATATATGCTGCCTTTGCCCCCGACCTTCCTCAAACATACGAGACATTCAAGTCGGAAATTGCTAGATGGAGAGTTCGATGGAAAATGACAGAAATTAAGGTTTCAATACTCCAAAACACCCTTCAGAAGACGTGCAAGGACTTGTATTCTTGCATTTGTACCATCATCAGGGTCCTTTTGACCATGACACCAACGTCGGCCACATGTGTAAGGTCATTAAGTGGAATGACGCATAAAAAACTATTCGCGAACAACAATGACACCTGATAGGCTGTCGTCGTTAGCCCTGATCCATGTACACAAGAACATGAACATCGATGTTGACCAAGTGATTAACGTGTTTGCCTCGGAGAAAAGCAGAAAACGTTTTCTAAATTGACGTTGGATTAATGTTTCTTTGACATTGACTTGAAACGCATTGAGATGTTGAAATTGATGTCGCTAGTTTTTCCTCAACGTTCAGTTGCTGTCAAATTTATTCCAGTCATGAGACTTAAATCTAAGTAAAATGTCATGATATATATATGGTATATGCCAAAACGCACCTCTGCCATTCTAGGGTCAAAATTGTTTTCTGGGGGAGCAGACCCCCAATAGAATTCGGCCTACACATTGATTTCATCCAAGCTACGCCCCTGCGCGATGTTTTGGTACCACGCAAGGTCAGGTCATCATGGCTGATGAACATACAATGAGGTGTTTTTATGGATATTATATAAGCCATTGTGTTGCCATTTGTTTAATAATGATGAGGTCATCCATTGAGGTCATTCATGAAATAACATGCACATTCTTCATGCGACCGTTATTGTTCGTCATGGCCGTTATCCACGCTAGATGGATAATTTGACATTCATACAAAACCGCTGCACGGGTACTAAGAGTGCTTTAGTGGTTAATCACTCTACTGAGCCACATATATACCATTCAAAAACCGGTCAGGGGAGTACTTGGAAACACAATGCACTTATAACAACCCTCTGTCTTCGTGTGGCAGTTAATGATAACCAAGACAGGAAACGGCTGACAATGATAAATCTTATTACAGGTGTACAGGAAATTAACAGTATGATTTGTATATTCACTAACAACCTAACGACCACAATTGGCAATATTGTGCCATATTCAGGACCACATTGCTTCTAATCACTAGATCTCATTTGAAACGCTTTCCCTGACACTAGGTGAGTGTCTCATGACATCCGAACCTCTCTGCATAAATGCTTCATTATGTATGTGTAATGTGTGGGGATCGTGAATCTATTGATTAGTTGACAGAGTGACGTCACAAACTGCTCTCGGTGGAAACTTTCATTTTGAAAGTATGTGCATTTTTGCCACTGAGCTGCAACTCAGATGAAAGGAGAGCTAACAACCGCACGATTGGTGGTCAAATAATACCATATTATGAAGACAGTTCAGTGTTTTAATCAGTCGGATGGGTGATCGATAACATTCAGAACAAATTAATTGTACTATAACAGTCGAAAGATCATGAAGCATTCATTTAATTGTTCCGAGAATTTAGAGTCGCCGAAACACTGGTCAATTTAAGCACAAGTTGTGGATTGCTATTGAAGCATAAACATGCAATTATATTGGCTTGACATCGTTTAACATTGACTCGACCTTGTGCATCAGGACAAACTTGTACATATCTTAAACTGTATTAGAAAGAGGACCAGGCAGATACATGAAACTCAAAGAGAACGTGTTTTAAGGGGCCTGAAAATTGACTGACGATATTACCTGGTCAAATGTTTGATATCATAGCGACCATATTTATATAGTCATAGCTCGACCAGCAAAATACTACCGCATTGTAAATCGACGTAACTCAACAAATATTGTAGCCTTGGATAGTCGCATGTGCTGCATTGCTTAACCTTCTAGCATCATACACCTGCCGATAGATTTAAATGATAAGAAGACCAAACTTATAAATGTTATTGAGACACAGCTAAATTTATATTGCTGAATTCAATAGTCATCATAGTGTCCAAGTTGCGTTGCGAATTGACACATTCTGTCACTAGAATAGATTCTAGATCACCTATGATGTAACCATGAATGGTAAAATGCAACATATTCCCAACCGGCTGCTTTCAGCTCTCCCGATATATAATAAGTAGACTGCAGCGAGATGTGTGAGGCGCATACTAAATGCATACATTTCTCCAGAGCGGCCTGTATACACAGCAGATATTCAGCAGCGCAATCCTAGACAAGAGAGAAACCTAAGTATAATGATTGTTGTTGCTTCGATTGTACAAAAGCGATGCTACCTACCTCATGCTTCCGTCCGCTGTTTATTTAGGCCACGGTTTGGATGTGTACACTGCTTGTGTCACATTTGTCACGTAATGCCATGAACCAGCAGGATACCCGCTGTCTAACTTGTACCCTGATTGCGATATTGGCTGGCACCTAGCTTGAGATGGTGGGTAGTACAAGGTTTCCGTGGTCACTGTGGTAGATAGACGCCCTGTGGCGCGGTAACAGTCTGAGACCCATGATCCTCATCAATTCAGAAATATTTGTAAAATGTTGAAGTTGTAAATATTGGCTTATTTGTTTGCTCATTCTCACTTTCTACGACAGCGCACACCAGCATTGCAATCACGGAAAAGTGCATGAAACTAAACCGGGATGTTGTGTGGGATTCATGAGGACGGGATGGTGTGAGTAGATGATGTGTGCATACATTTTAAGATATTAGATACAAACTATCACTACAAGTGTGATTAAACCAAAGTTCAGTATATACGCGTACTAAAGGAAAAACTTTATGAGTGACAATTCATGCTACTTTTTAAAACGGCTATATCAAACAGCGGATGTGATTGCCAAAGATCGTATTGGTTGTAGCGTTGATCTGAACCTCGTACGCACGGCACTAATATTGTTTAATTAAAGAAAGTATTATGAATCAAATAAGTTAATAAGCTGCATGGTTGCATGCATACATATCATTGAATATTGCTAAATACATATGATGCTACCCACCTAATCCTTTGAGACACAATATGTGAATTATGTCGACTGTTACCCTGAAGAGACCGTCAGACTAACTATATGTCTCGATGTTATCTTACGCAATCAATTAACATGGCCTCGTCTTATTACATATACATGTGAAAAATGTGTCCTAAGCCACGCAAGTGACAACGTAAATTGGCCTACGCATGTCAGTCTACGTATTACACATCTGATCCAATATCATGGAGTGCAAACATTCATTCATCGTGCCTATGGCTAACCTCATACAGAGCGACATGATCTTATATATGTATGATGTAAATGTTCTTACAATCAATATAAAAGACTAAGTATAATCCATTACCAACAATATTTTATTAAGTCATTACTATCGTCTAAAAATATAGAAATCGAACAGTAGTATTTCTCAATAGAACCCTGTTAGCTTCAATATGTAGAGCCACGAGACAGTTACTTACAGAGCCTGACTCTTTAAGCGAAACTAGACGTTGTGTTTGCTGCCGCATCTAACCACGATGTACGAATATCTACAAGGCTCATGCTGACGGGCCGTCTGTGTGCTGCGTATGTTAATGCTCCACGCAGGACTATTTGTTAATTACAGAAGACAGCCTGCACGGGCTGGCTTCTAACAGGATGAGGCCATGTCCTTCACATCTATGACATCCCATCTCTATTCTTAGTTTTCACCATAGTGTATTCATCCATGTGTTTGTGTTGGCTGTAGAGCAGACTGATGAGGCCCGTGACCCAGGTGTAGTAAAACGTATAGTTTTGTGATATTCATGAGCTGTTCTATCCGTGTGTGCTTGCTCTTTCCTACGACAAATCGCATCACAATCGCAAATGCATTGATATCGAGGTCTCTTTATAGCATATCAAATGTGTTCTTAAAAGCTGGCATTGTTTACCTATGCAGCTTATCGAAATAAAATTAGTGCCATTGGAATACCAGGAAAGCAGTACAAAAAAGTGCCGCCACATATATATATATGTTATATATATATATATATATATATATATATATATATATATATATATATATATATCTATATATATATATATATATATATATATATATATATATATATATATATATATATATATCTCTAGATATATATATATATATATATATAGATATATATCTATATGATAGATATATATATATATATATATATATATATATATATATATATATATATATATATATCTCTCTATATATATATATATATATATATATATCGCTATATATATCTATATCTCTATATATATATCTATATAGATCTAAAGATATCCTATATATATATATAGATATATATATGAGATCTCTAGATATCTATATATATATATATCTATATAGATACATCTCTATATCTATATATCTCTCTCTATATATATCTATCTATATCTCTATCTATATATCTATATCTCTCTATCTATATCTCTCTCTCTCTCTATATATATATATATATATATATATGTGTGTATATATATAATAATATTTATATATATATATAGCCGACAGGTTATGTCTCAGTGATATTTTAAAAACTTGTTGTGCTATTAACATTGCTACTTATTACTGATGAAAGACGCGGGAACATCGATGACTTTCGTCACTTTAGAATAACCGTCGTCTACAGACCCTGTATTCATTGGAACCATGCTTATGGTAGGATCCGAAGAATTTATGCCATACTCGCTGTTGTATTAATCAGTGCATCGTTGATCTCTCTGGGTCGTTGTTGTCCCACAGATCGTTCTGTTTACTGTATAACAATTTTATTTCAGACTGCAATAATCATTTAGCATTTTCATAGATGATTGCTCTGGATGGATATCATTAAAATCGGTACTACATTACATCCTGTC
The DNA here is from genome assembly GCA_034190875.2 of Urechis unicinctus. Lineage (NCBI taxonomy): Eukaryota > Metazoa > Annelida > Polychaeta > Xenopneusta > Urechidae > Urechis > Urechis unicinctus. The sequence goes on from CM067357.1 coordinate 3,550,078, forward strand.
GCCTCAAAATCTTGTGTAATGAAATCACATTAAGATGGTTTTGTTATTTAGCCAAGTTGATTATTATTGAATGCACCGACTCAACAAGCTAAAGCCTATCATTTATTCACTGACATCCTCCATTCGCACATTAGTCAGGGTAGATAGCATCAAAAGAGCATTCTTCAATGAACATCCGCTGTATGCTTTGATGTTTTTATGGTGTAGTCATACTATCATGGCTGTCATATATACAACGCTGAAAATCTACTGGTTCTGCGTGTCAATAGGCTGACAAATTGATACACGTGGCAATGCCGCATTGTTGCATTGTGTCGCAAAAGGAACCTTCTGACGCGTAAACTACTTATTTCATTCATGCCTAAACACCCTTGCATTATTATAGCAATATCGCGTGTATAGGTAAGTTAGCGGGGCGATAAATCATCTCTTTGACTATATGAGTGAATCATGCCTAAAAGCCAGTATACCGGCTTGTGTACTGTTAATGATCTTCAGGTAGATTGAGCGATACAGCAAGTGTTCGACTTTCGGACTCTTCCATAATTCAAAGACGGCATACTTTAATGAAAGTGCTGCCACTATTCGCTATAGTTACCAATCAATGAGTCGTATTTAACCAGCGTGCCATGCTGACTTTTAGTAACCCCTGTACAATCAGGCATGTTAACGTGCTCGCTCTAACAAACACAGAGCAGTAGCTCCACGTGATTTAATATGCGTTTTTGCGGGATCATTTTCATTTCACTTATCTTATTATCAGCTGTATTAAGCACCATCGCTATAGTTGAGTATATACCTGAAGCTAACTGGAACGTGCTCAAAATAATAGTCTAGGCGTATTTAATACATTGGCGACGCCCAGTCTTTAAAATTGCGCACGACCATTCCGCTGCATAAAATTGAATAACAATCACTTTTGCTCAGACCAGTAAAGTCACATAAAACAAAACGACCTTTAACACGTTGTCAAGCTATTAATAGAAACTTTCCGTGTTAAAAACACGAACAATTTGAGTAAACATTCGATCTCACATATCGTTTTCTAATACTTCGAAAATAAAAATATTGAGCGAGAAAGTATGGAATTATTCATTTGGAGGTTCCTGAGCTGACTCCCGACAAGGTTGAGGCCATCAACGTCTGTAAATGCTCATTGCGACAGAGTAGCTATCGGGGCGGAAAAATGGAAGCATGGGGTCAAACACGTGACATCTCATTAATGTGTGACTTGTTTGTAGATGAGAATGGACAAGTATCTATGAATGTAGCATTTGTTTATTTTTACTTAATTGGTTTTAATATAAACCATAACAGATTGCTGGATATAAATATAGATTCATATGCCAAGTGACCAATGGCAAGTCAGTGCTGCATAAATTCTTTATATGAACGAGTTTTTATCAATATTTATTTAAAGTAATGACAACCTCCCCGAAATTGATAAATTCAAATATATTGTTTTACACACCCAGCTCAAATAGGTGCCTTAAATTAAAATCACCCACACTGAACATGATTTTGTATTTTGGCAAAGTATATAACATTACGATTTAATGTACCACAGACCAGTCTACCATTCATTCACCCTCATGCTCCATTCACACCTTAGCCAGGGTAGACAGCATCAAAAGAGCTTTGCTAAGCTATATGATTTGATGAATTGGCATCGACTAGTCATACTGTCATAGCTGTCAGATATATAGCGAAGATAATATATTGGTACTGCGTGTCAATAGGCTGACAAACTGATGAACGTGGCAGTGTCGTACGTAGTGTAATTCTGCATTATGTGACAAAACAAATCTCCGGACTTATTTCATTCATGCCTGGAGGCCCTTGCATTATTGTATCAATATCGTGTGGATAACCAAGTTACCAGTGCGATAAGCTGTTTCTTCGAAAATGTGAGTGTATCATACTCAATCGCCGTCTCAATATACCAGCGTGTGTACTGTTAGTGATCTAAGGCTGGTTTGTGCTATATAATAAGTGCTCGACTTTATAAATCTTGTATAGTTCGTGAACGGCATACCTTATAGGAAGTGCTGTTGCTATTCGGCATTTGTAAATTTATTATCAGCTGTTCAAAGCACCATCGTCTATAGTGGAGTACACACCTGCAACTTGCTAGATTATTCTTATATTACTCAGTTGAATTACAATAAATTTTGTTCATAACAGTAAAGTTGAAATAACAGCGACCATTAATATTGTGTCAAGCCATTACTGAAAAACTTATCTGATTATTACATGAGCAATTTGACAGTTTGGAAAGAACAATATTGATCGAAAAATTATGGTTTTGTTTATTTCAAGCTCCTGGGTTGACTAAAGTTTAGGTTAAAGATATCTGCGACTGTAATTGCTCATCGTGTCACATTGTGACGCAGCATATTCGATTGCCAAGCGTATCGAATTATTCTTAGTTACAACTGGTGCTTGCCACTCCACTAGCCTAAATGCGAAAATTTGTGACGAATGAATGACACATAGTCTCAACAACTGAATACGGTCTGCTAGCGGTAATGTCTTTTTGTCAATATAAAAGTTTACCAATTATCGGCTTACGTATCTGTACATCAATATTTGTGCCTCGAATTAAAGCAATGGCAACCTCCCCGTAACAATAAGCTGAATGTGCCAAGCTTTGTATATTTTCGATGTTAAATTAATTTCTAATGTTGTATTGTGATTTTAAAACGAAATATGCCGCATGCACAGGTACTATTTACAAATATTGACAATAATAGCAAAATAGATATCCATGCAGCCTAGGCTTGGCGTTCAGCCGCTCATAATTAATTAGTTTTTGAGCATGTGATCTGATGTCTCATATTCCCATTGAACTACCTCCCAAGCTAATCGGAAAGGTAAACGGTGTCACTGAAATCGACCAATTATTATTAATTATGATGTTAAGCAGATGACCGAAATCACTGATTACATAAAGCAGATGAATCCAACCAATTCATCCATATGACTTATATTGTATTCGTCTAATGCCTATATGGAGAAGAGTGTATGAATAACATTATGTTTAGCAGCCCATTACAAATAAACTCTGTGGTATGATACTGAGATATATTTTCCTTCACCACTTGTGACTTATTCTCTGTAGCTGATTGCTTACATTACATTACGAATCCCGTTTCGGTTAGAAAGATACTCGTCGTTACTAAGAGCTAGATCAAAAGGCAAAACTGCAAAAGCCCCTTTATTGCGACACTTTGTTACATGTACCGTTAGAAAAAGCAAGTATTAAATGATACAAAGTTAACACCAAAACTGAATTGGGCCATGATTAGATTGTCAGCTCTGGGTTATCTGCATAAATCCGTGAGCATAACATAGTAGAATCATCCGTCAAACAACATCATCAGTAACATTAGTCATTGTGGTCTCATAACTGTAATGCTATGATGAAATGTAGGTATTTCTTGCAAAGCATTTGTTATACAAATGTAGTATTTGAAGAAAGCCTTCGCAATCGCAATCAAGTATGCAACCCCTAACGTTTACAATGAGCCTTATAACAGCTGTCAAAATACTCAATCTTAGCCAAAAAGTAAAACAATAGTAGGTGAACGATATAATTTTACTCCATTTGTATTGTTGCTATCCGCTGACTATGAGACATTAAAGCACCATCAAGGACTGCATGTTTACGCCATTCACCACGGCATATCAGTGAAACAGTCACAAGGATGTCGTAATAATCTTGTTGCTTATTTTGCACACATAATTCCACGCTTCATAGTGTGGAATACTTAGCCGGGTGATAAAGTTATATTTCACCGCCTGGCAGCCTAATGGTCTTTCATCAATATTGTTTCATTATGAACGCAGATCGTTCCAATAACGAGCAATATAGTACAGGTACAGAGCGGATATATTTTGTTCATTGCAACCACCAATGCTATGATATGGACGGTATAGGGTATGTTGCTACATGATAAGATTGATATGTCACATCATAGCCGACAGTGATCTCAGTAATTTAATATGTGAAACACAAAATATAAAATTAAGGATGCACACCATTACGCTTCGAGTACATATATTCACAATGAATATCGAGTGCATAATGGTTTTTGTCACATTAACTATTACATTGAATAAACCGTCATGCGCATGTGGGACAAATATTGGAACAGAACAGAGAGACGAGAACTAGCATGAAACGCCACATTGCAAAGCTTACCTTTGTGTGGTCCTTAATGTGAACTTATTCATCGCCACTATATGAACATAATGCTACATGAGCAGGTCAAAGACGACCGCAGAAGGCAGTACGTACCTCAATCGAGGTGCGTACTTTGTTCCCAGTACGGCGCACTTGGTTTGAAGTATGCATACATAAACATTAATTTTCTCAACTGTTTTGCAAATTGTGACATCATTTGCTGAGATTTGGTTGGGTTCAAATCGTGGAAACCCCCTTAGTTGTCACAGTATTGATTTGGGACCATGTTTAGCCTTGCACGTGTATTGGAAGGCTTTTCAAACTTTAGTACGGCGGTCATCGTGTCTTTCCCGACGATTGATGAGGTAAGAATCATTTTTGTATCAGTTTGGCAATGTTAAGAATTTCATTTTTACGGAGCATAGTTTGTCTTGATTATATGAAATATAGGTTCGTGAAAATTGTACGGCATATTTGTGACTTATTGATGATAACATCACACCCTATGTGAATCCATTTGCTCACCCGATATTTTTGTACTCCATTCGAAGTACGCTGTACCATGATTGTTTCAAATCTCGCTTATTGTCAACCCGGGTCTGATTGAGAGTGTTCATATACGTGTTCAGTTGTGTTTAAAAATGAATGTTCTTCTCAAATAGAGTTACAAAGCAACCAGGTGTTGATATTGAACAGAATGTCCCCCGACACACCACAACAGTAAGTTTTCATACTTTGTTATTATTTAAGGCTCTACAGATGGAAACGAGCATCATTACATATGTAATGAACATTATCATTTGAGCATACTTAAGGTTTTACAGATATGGAATGTATTGTTCACAAAATCACGGGGAACTCCGATCAGGTTGTATTGAAATTGACTATGCTTAATTACTATTACTTTCATATCAACGTGGACAGTGGTCATAAGAATATTCCTCATCTGTAAACTTTATGATGGTGCTTATCCTACATGCAGCTATTAATTGAGTTTCTATCGGCCAAATCATATGCCTTTAACAATATATCATCCAGATCCATATTTAATGAAAATGGAATCCAGAATAAAATGTTTTCTCTGTGTCTCTGTTGTTTGGAATGGAATATATTAAAAACAATGTTTTAAATTTCAGGGATCCAAAGAAGTGTAAACACCACACAGGTAAAATATTTATTGCATACATATCTGATTGTAACCGAAAGCTGCAAGACAGAAACGAGATGAAGAGGACAATATGCACAAAGTTTTATGAACTTGTTCAGCAGTGTGGTGGCAATATTCTGGTTGAGTATATAGACGAGTACAATAAAAGATGGGTTTATTGTTCTTACAAGACCTGGAACACCCATCACAGGCAGAGCATAAGCTCCCATCAAAGGCTTACTGAAGATTGTAAGCCATTGGTGGACTTTCTAACGCCAACCAAAATAAGTTCTGGAGATTGTAATGGACATATTCTTTTTTTTTCAACAGTTTTTCTTTGACATCGCTTAGAACTTTTGATTTCAGGTTTCCAGTTTCCAAACATCACCATTGTGAATGAAGGCTTTCAGAGGCACACCGTTTTGAAAATGGCATGGCCAATAGCTGTACAATGTTAGGGAAAAAAAAGTTACTCAGACACTGTCTAGTCAAATACATAACATTAAATATTAAAATCGATGTTTAAGTACACAACACAAGCCAGCAATACTTGTAAGATTTTTTACATACACCCTCTACTAACAGAATAAATCATATTCGGTCGGAATTATTGACATTGTCACTTCAAGCCGTGCACGACGGTTTTTTTCCTATTTATATGTATACTACCGTCAGAGTGGCCTATGTCACTTCATAAATACGAGGTTTCAAAATTCTAAAACTAATTATCTTATATATGAACCCCACCAGGAAAATTTACATTCGACCTGCGGTTCGGTCGTATGAATCATAAGTGTCATTCTTTTATCTGTACACAATCTACTATCAGACTATTGCTCCAATTCAGAAGGAAGTACACCATCCGTTGATTTAAGTACTGACGCATCAATACGCCATTGTTTCAGAAAACCATTCAACAGAGGTGCTATATTATTAGCGATAGCTCATTACTATGCCATAGAATTTCATAAAATGCGCTGTTAAGAATCGATGATTGCACTAGTTGATGGCACGCACGATGAAGTGATTCAGTAACATCTCAAATGTTGACGATGGTGGTATACAGCAATTACTATGGGACCAACTACCTTGTTTAAGGAAAACTTAACCCCATAACACGAATTAATGTATTATATCCCTAAGTGAGTCAAATTATGACATGGAACAGATTGCTCCTCTTTGTTTCAAGAGATATCAAACGCTTACAAGTATCACTTGAGAATACCATAAATCAGATATTCCGATTACGTTGTAGCACGCATTCGGACTCTTTTTGATTTGTCTTTATCATGTATGTTGTTACCTCCAAGGTGACTCAGACAGCATCTCGTTGGGGGTACTATCGTCTGATAATGCCGAGTACCGTCTACTGTACGTGATTTGAATGACTTATGACATCACCATCTATTTCCACCATAGCAGAAGCCTTCATTTGGTATTCATAGCGTGTAAATACTATGAATATTTATTCAAAAAAACCTTCATCAACCATTCTTCTACCGAACTGCGTTATGCGAGTTGTTGTCATCTGAAAATTCTGTCTGACACAATAACTATGGAAATTAAATTTAGGGCTCACTGTAGAGCTGATCCTTCAGAGACAGTGTACGTAACGCTTGTCATATCAGTTTCTGCACCATGTATTGTGTACCTGTTTTCCGTTGCTGATCCATCCATTTATCCACGCGACACGTCAAGCTGCTGATGCTTGCTTTTGTTGAGCATTGACCTCGTTTTCAATAGTCGGGAGTGTCCCCGTCGTCGATCTATCTCCAATATTAAAACACGATGCGGAATTGTCTTTCAACAACTTGTTAACGACAGCTTCCAAATAGTGAACAAGCACGATTGGATCATTTAAAATTGCAGTCGCAGACGTAGTTGCGAAAATATGAAATGTTTTTACTAATGTTTCTCATCTCTGTATAATACTGCATTAGATAATTTACTGATAGCATGTCAATTTTACTTTAGGTAGGAATTCATTCTAGTTGCTCGACGTAAATAGCCAAATAAATCGACATATACGATGATGTGCGACAGGTCACGTCCATCTAAGCCACCTGAGAATGAGTTTGCAACTACACTAACTACAGTGCGGTTTATCATGCACGATCATTACATAGCCACGCAATCTGGCTATACCGGTCACTATGGCTGCATCTGCGGGTCATTAATGACCCGTTTTGCATCGCAGGCGTTCATAGACGACACTTTGTTACTATAGGTTGAGTAACTAATCAACTTAATACTGCAGCAGCCCCTCTTTCCGCATGCACAATAAGCAGCACAACTATCCAGTAAACATTACCTTTTATCACATGCTTCTACTACAGTTCCGGGAGAGCAACATGGATAGCAGCATGGACCAATGGTAAAGGAATCAAAAGGGGGGCACAATTGTGAGGGCTCTAACACAGCCATTGTCGATGTATTTATTTTGGCATATGCGCAGCTGGTATCCGCAGAATGACCAATATATAATATACCCGGCAACAAAACATCTTTGTGGGGACAATGAAACAATGTCAAAAAACAGCATGATCGATGATCATTATACAAACATGATGATTGATATATTAATTCAAATCAGGAATCAATGACTTAATTTCTGTGATATGTTACAAGGTCAAACATTTTGTGTAGTGAATTGATATCGTCATTAATTGCGTCCGTTTGCAATAAGGCACCATTCAGTTATTGGGCACCTTACGCTCTTAAGAGTGTGTCTTAGCGCTAATTTATCAGTGCAAAAGTGATGGTATTTGACTCACAGTGATGGTATTTGACTCACACTGTGAACATACTCATAATGTACAGCATTCTCAAAATTAAAGATAGACTATCAAATAACACCCTTAGACAGAAGTCAATCGCAGACAATCATCTTCTATAGAAACACAATAAGACCGCCAAAATTCACATCCGCTGAAGAAATGTCCCTAGTGGAATTAATTCCAGAGGGTGTGTGTGTTCCATGGACAAAATTATAGCCACTTAAGTTTTGTGGTTGTATGTCGTCTGTACAACATAATGCGAATGTGAAATGAACTTAGACTCGATCGAGCAGCGAGTTGCGACCAACTCATTTCAAGGCAATTAAGCTTTTTGCCGACAGCCATTTGCTAATGTTCTTGTTTACATTGTTAGGCGTATCTTCCCTCTCATCAACTACGGTCAGGTAATGTTCCGCATGCAGGCAATGATACGGTAGCACGAAAGCATTGCGCATGGGCCACACTAACATTATATAACGTTCAAAGCGCAGCAGAGAAATGTATTAAACCGAATCATTTATGTGGGTTGTTAACTTGGCAAAACCGATTTGTAATGAGTATATTCATTACCAGCAGAGACAAATAATAGAAAAATAAGATGTAATGAGCGACCCTACTTTTTGCTGTGTCGTCAAATGACAATAATGCATGAGCAAATGTCGTTACAGGACTAATTACATAAACGCTGTCTGTCTTTTGCTGCCTGTTACCTGGTGTTCTACTGGGAAGTTGAGGTATCTTTCGTGTCACGAACGCATTCAAAGAGCTATATGTGCGGCACAGCTTTATATACCTCGCACTCTTTTCCTGAGTTCAGTAATATAATGGTACTAACTTATTTAAAGGGATTGCGTTGACTAGCAACCAATGCAATTGTTTTCGTCTTTTCGAATCTGGCAATTTTCTATTGAATAAAAACTACCCATTGCTCATGCTCTAGGCTATAGTTACTTATTATTTCGGAAGTACGAGTGTTGTTGTAATTGTCACGCGTATCATTGTAATGAATATTTCCTAAATGTAGGTCAAAATCCAGCAAGAAACATCAAAGCCAGTAGTACCAACGCGTTAGATACTTTGGCTCACCTGCCCAATGCAATAAGTACTTCGCGACTTGATGTGTACAGCGCAATTATTTTACCGCAGCTTAACTATTGCAATGTGGGAAGTTATAAATCCCTACAGGCTTTACATCCCTTGTTATTGATTGTATATTTAATCAGTGTAATAAATATTGGACATAATGTATATACGGTTCTCAAAAAAGGTTGAGGGGAGCAACGTCATATATGTGAAACTCAATGGTTTGCACTTCCCTTGTAATACCCGTGCAACATTGTACACGAAATATCGGATAGACATAGAGACCCCTTAGCAACCCTCATCAAACCAATCATGTCTTTCCTGTCCAAATCCGTACACGGATGATATAAACCTATATTTTTTGCTTAACATGTACCGCAAAAATAATGATAATTAAATAATAATAATTCACGATGGGATGAAAATACCCTATATAACTGAATGCAGTATTGATGTGAGTAACTCAGAAGACACGCAATATTTTCTTATTGGAATTTTCCCAATCTATGTGGTCATTAATGCGATTTGTTGACACACGCTACACGGAACAGCGCTAAAACATTATTTGTTCGACGCCTTGATTGCTTGCTGTTCAAAATAATATTCCAAGGACAAATTCCAGCCCCGAGTTCTACTAAGGCTGTCGTTACAGCGTCAGTAATGTGATAAACCACTAACATAGGACATTGCTCCGAATGCCACCGTTGTTTGTGAAGCACTTAACAACAAATGATGCATTTCAGGGAATTATGCGATAGAAACGCACATACAACATTGCCCACAGAGACATGGTCTTGTATCATAAATTTCAACCACTTACGGTTATCAGAGGTTATTAATGCAAGAACACAACGTATTATCCCGTTAGAATTTCATATTTCACATAGATTGGCAGGTATAATTGACATATTTTATTGACGACGGAACAAAATATCAGAGCTGTGTCGTGTAATCTTTCACTATGCCATTGGATATTTCAATAGTGACATTCAGAAACCAATATATGGAGAGCATAACAGCACTCTAAATGACCTTCATGACAAGCGAATCGTTGCCCTTCATGATTATAAACTTGGTTACAGTATTGTGAGTCAATATCGCCTCTAGTGCAGCGTTACTATCACTGTAAAGCAAATACAGACGGGAATAAGCCTCGATACCACTCCCTGATACTAGCTGTGCGGCAAACACATTATTATTTTTTAGCGGAATGAAGGTCGTTTAGCGCCAAATCTAAACATCACACATTCAATGAAAGTTATGGAAAGATCAGAAGCGGACTTGCAAGCACATACAATGGAAAAGCGTTCGCATTGGTATTGGCGAATTGAGCTTGCTAAGACTCGACGTGTTAATGTTTCGGCAAACGTAGTTCTCATTTCGTTAATTGTTCGAATATTGGTCTAACAAATCTCAATACCTTAACCATACACTCATTAAAAGTATCAGTTTCAGCTGAGAAACATTTCGCCATGTGAAAGAATGCTACACGGCGTCCTTAACTGCAATTACAATTGAAGTAGGTAACATATCTAAAATGATCTTATGTGTTCATTCAGTACTGCAATATTTATAAGAATAGGTGTTTTGGCCTCATAATGGTAGTTAGAAAGGATACTGACTATCATCAACCTAACTTTGCATCATCACTGAATGTGCTAGTAGAACGTATCTCGTGGCAATACACCACCAACACTTATACATCTTAGCCAAATAATAGAATTGCTCTGTGCATTAACAGTTCTTGGTTAAGAACGAACATAGTGCTCACCTGACTGGAAGGAGTTCTTCATTGAGTGCGTCCCTGCAATTCCTGTATTCCACTATGCTGCCAAGCTCTTATCGAAGTAAAAAACGATGTTTTATTCAAACATTTTGAACATTCCAAAAGCACATACTCTACGAGAAGGCCATTAGATGTGAGCCATATTTTAAGCCCCTACAGTATTCAGATTGCAAACAAATATCCAAGAGCATATTGTGCATGTTTAAAGTGCCTATCCCACGGCTATAGGTACTTCGCTGAAATTAATTCGACAAATGGCCGGGCCCGGGCAAGTACTCGTTTGTGTGCCCGGTTTATTTCAAAGAGGAATGTTTTGAGCAGGCACAGATACGTAGAGAAGAGCTTAGTTGAATATTACGGTGTAGATGGGTTTAGAAGCAATATGCTGGGCCTACCCTTTTTGCAAAGGTCTCTGCTGTCAAGCAAGCAAGAAAAGAAGGTGAGGCAAGTGAACCCCTCCCACCCAGCCCAAGAAAAGCAGACCTGCTTCTATCAAGAGAGAGAAGCAGAGGGTGAGACTCGATGACTTTCTTGTTGCATTAGTATTAAATAAATTTGCCATTGTCTTGTTAAGAGGATATAATACATTTTGACCATACAACGAATTCATGGATCTATCCAAATATGATAATTCTGACGATTGATTTAGCTGATGCATTCCATGTAGGCAAGGAATGGTTGTGGCCACGGAACAACTATCATGCATGTAATGTTGAATAGACACTATGTGAGGTTTTTTTGTGCGCATACATTGTATCCAAATAGCACTGATATATTTAGTTTCTTAATTGGAATAGAGATTTTGGAAGCAGTTATGGCTGAAATTGTCACTGGATGCACAAGGGACGCCTGTCAAATGGCTGAACCTGAACTAATTTCTGGCATTGAAGATTCTGCGCATCCTTCAGAATCAATGGATGACTGCACCCAATTGAGGGAAGCACCAGTACAGACAAGGTCTAAGGTATCGTCGACAGAACGCTTGAAGCCCAGCAACACAAGGGCTTGTAGAGTGCAGACAGTGCAGCAGTGTCACTCAATAGGTATTTAATGTATAAATGTGACATTGATACACAATTGTTCCAGAATACAGTTATTGATGGCACAGAAAGTTAATCCACTTTCACTGAAACAGTAAATACTGTTACAAATTAGCTCGTCATATGATAAGTCACGCATAGATATGTTTGATAATGAATTCGCAAATATGTATAGGCATATGTACATCAGTGTTTATTTATGTTACAAATGTGTGCAGGTGTCCAATGCAAATCGTTGAAGGCCCACCATTAAGGATGCTAGGAGAAACGGGGGACGAGCAAATGGAGTCTGACCCTGAGGATCACACTAATCAAGACTCCTCTGGGACCAATGATGAAAATCTCTCATCCGATTACATATCATCTGCCAGAGTTCTAATGCATAAGATGATGGAGACTGTGAGGATGACATTCAAGACATATCGTGGCCTGTGGCAGGTACTCCTTTGAACAAGGAACCACAGTTCCTCCTATTTTCTTCACAGCTTTTGAAGTTTATGTCATAGATCAACTGTCCCGAATGTGGGGGTATGGATATAAGTTGGTAGGGACACATTTAACGATCACTTTCAGCTGCCATAACCATGGTAAAGAAACTGTGTGGAAGAGTCAGCCCTACGCTGCCGCCTCGATCTATTCGCTGGAGCCCCACCATCGAAGGTGTTTAAATCTCTTAAGTGAGTTAAGGCGCCTTCTCCATCAACATTATTCCGGCACCAGACGATGCTGATGCAGCCCGGCATCATCAAGGTGTGGGAGAACCAACAGACAATGCTACAGGAGAAGGATGGCATAACAATAGGAGGTGACGGACGCGCCGACAGCCCCGGACATTCTGCAAAGTTTGGCTCTTTCAGCACTATGGAGCTGGAGTAAAATAAAGTGATAGACATCCACTTTGTGCAGGTAAGAGTATTCATACTATTTGCAGATTTGTAAATATTCACCTCCGCTACCCACCTGTCTATGTTACCATTAATGTGTTACAGTGCGCAGAGACTAATGACAGTTGCCATATGGAACTGGAGGGATTGGAACTTTCTGTGCAGCTACTACATGATTATGGTCTCACAATTAAAAAACTCATGACAGACAGACATGTGTACGTTCAGCAGTACATCACTGAATAATGCATGCCATATCACCTCGTCCCTAAGCGTGTTTATTTATGGATCAGCATATAAATTTTACATTATACTCCACTAAAAACGCTAGATCTCATCAGCAGGGAATTGGTGTAATCTGTCTGTGTAGATCCATAGCCAAATGGATCAGGGAAACATCGCCAGAGACCAGACATGTGGCATGTTCCCAAAGGTTGGCTATTTTGTACGTCACAGCTGTCATATGCTTTTATTATTGTAACATATTGCTTAACAGTGAACTGGGAAAAATGTATATTTTGCTCTGTGTATTGGGATCTTCGCAAGAAGGTGGAAGCTGCAGTCAGAGACCTGGGCAGCTATTCACTGTTTGCATGTATCCCCAGTATCCCCAATCATCTCTACAGGAGTGCCTCATCTACTGCAGACAACAATGGCGACATCATCCTATCTAAGTGGAAATCTGTTGCAAACCACGTACAGAATATCCACACCGGTCATGGTAGCACATCTCTCTCCTGTTCACATCCACAGCTTGAAGGCATTGCTGCTAGGAAGAAATGGCTGGAACCAGGTTCGACTTCTTGGGCATCATTTTTTATTAATTATTTAGTAAATGGCCTAGTTATATGCCTTTGCAAGTTTTACGAGATGTTTATGCCAATTTTTTCTAAAAAATACTGCAATTATCGAGCTATCAAATTACATACCCAACTTGGTTCTAACATAGTTGGTCGAGCACTTCGCCCCCAAGATGTTGGTCTTCTTCTATGAGGTTATGTTTGCCAGGCAAGTACCATTGTTATGATATAATTTGTTGCTTTCTACAGTGCTCCTTCATGGTGGTGTTTGTATATTCTGAATCAAATTTGTCACCAAGTTACCCCAAGTTTAATCAGAGGCATGTTGTCACTAAAGAAGCAAACAAAGGCAACATTTGGTGAATATTGTTACTGATATATAAAAAGTAAACAACAACAAATTCAATTACCATCGGGATATAATGTTATCAGCGACAGTCTGGTGTGCAAGTTGTGACTTCATTCCAGTTATGTTTCAGAGTATGTCGAGTGCCTGATGGCTAAGTTCCTGCTGGTTTGCTATGAGCCAACCCAGCCCAAGACAGAAGCACCACCTCCGATGTGTGCAGATGTAGGTAGAACAGTTCGACGACAAGCCATTTAAGCACACCAGAGTAGGTTCCGCATGTATCAAGAAAAGTCCTAGCTGAGTAGAGGATAGATATACACTTGAGAGTCTGGAGCTGGGAAGTTATCTCGTATTGTTTTAACAGTGTAGACTGGTAAAGCAACTCCTATCTTTTGTCCCAGATGTGCCCAGCACCAGCGAAAAACCTGTTACGCATGCAAAATAACCATGTGACATTGTCAATTTATCCATATTTTTTATAATACCACTTTCAATAAGTATAACGAAATAGTAAATAATGACTGCTAGCCTGCGTACAGATTTGCTCGTGTTGTTGTCTGTAAGAGAAACATGCAACTTACAAGGCCCATTGATTCAAACAGATTGGTCTGAAACCAGGTTGCTGGGTGAAGCAACCAATGGGAATGGTGCTGTTCTCTATGGAGGTCATGACTCGAGGAATCTCTACACAGCACACAGATTCTTCCACCTTTGCCATTGGTTGACAGTAGCCACGCAAATACCTGTAACATGAGATAGTGATAGGAATATTAATGTATGTAATAAAGAATGACATATTGTAGTTTGATTACAATTCGTGTGGAGGGGCATTTACACTTACATGGTACAACTTTGTAAACATGAACCCTTGCAACCACTTGATTAGGCAAAAACTTTGTAATATCTCATGTCTGTTGTCTGATATGGATGAATTATTTGCTGCAAAGCTCTGTTGTATACTGTAAGGAAAACAGGTTACATATTTTGCTGGTGAAATTTATGGATCAACTTCGTTACAGGCCAACACATATACGATGAACTAGTGCACAAGTACGATCAAACATAGCTTATCAAGCATTGCTCTGTAGCCGCCTTATGTCCTGGGCAGGATGACCAGCGTGAGACCCAGACGCAGCAGTGGCATCGCCGGTGTCTTACTTCTCTTCGTCGGAGACGTTTGATTCGCTCATTTCTGGTTCGAATCTGTAAGACAAAATTTGTTCTGCCGAAGCTATGATGGTCTGTGAATGATCTGTGGCAATCCATGTCTCTTCGTCGCTCTCCTGAAGTGATGAAATAGCGAAATTACCTGCAGCCATTTTGCGCTGATCGTAGCGCAGATCGCGCCTCGCAACAAAAACAATGCCGGAGCCGACGTCACGCGAAGGCAATTAATTATTCACGAGCTCGTCGTCTCGATACACCGGACTCATCATTAAAGTCGAATTTCGATCCGGAAGCGCGCACTTTTACGACAGATACATAGACAGAATAGGCATTTCTGGGTTATATTTCCGAAAACATGACATGATTTTTCGTGCGATAGGCACTTTGAGCCTGTCGGGTGATAGTAGCTATTTAAATAAGCGAAAAAATAAACTAGCGTGGATGTAGACCAGAATAACTTCAATGATATACCGACTATTTTTATTCCAGATTGTACGCGTGGCTGACAATTTATCTAATTGAAACGATACATATATTCCGACAAGGAGTTCTGCACGCCGCTGCATAACTACTCCGACACCACACGTAGGACTATGTGAAGTTGCAGAAAAATCCACTAAGAGATGTTATGAGGTGATAAGTTTGATGACTCGGTTAGCGTTGCCATCATATAGAGAGCAGTCAAAGTACTTTAACCAGGGATATAGACACATAAATTCAGCATTAATGCACTTTGCTTCAGGTGGTTGGTTGGTCGTTTTGAATTTAAATAGCGCGCAATACAATGTCTTACATGGAAGCCATCCGGGGCCTAGCATGCCAAATAAGCACAAACACGATCACAATTCGATTTAAATGCCATTGAGGAATGGCCCACCACCCTCGTTATAAATAGGTGCATGCGCTCGTATAATGCAACAATGTCAAGCAAATCAGAAGTAAATAGTTTGAAGGTGAAGGGAAAGGATGCCTCCCTAACTGACGCGACCTTAAAGGCCCTGATACTGGCTTTTCTCAGAGCCCAGTATATCCTAAAATCAGGTTTCTGTCCCATCAGAATGATGGCATGTGTGTCGTAGAGGACCAGAAGGGTCAACAAGTCAGCCACACGTCCAACACGGGCCTGCATTGACACAATGTACCACCAGCACTCCTACCCATTCACAGCAGCGGCGTATAGACTGTATCCCATTCGCGAGCCAGTCCGTAGCCATCTAGATATGGGGATCTCAACATAAACGCCAAAAGGGTGTTAAACCACTTCAAAGTTGCCTTCAGCATAAAGGTGCTCACTGAGAAACAGGCAAAGCGGACATCGAGAAGATGCTCAGACGGTCCATCCTACCTAAAGACATCGCGGGTAAAGTCATTAAATTTGTTTACATGTGCTGATATGCAAAATATATGTAGGTCATGTATAATTGGTTCATTGTATCACAGACTGAGACTGGCTGACCTCCATTACAATAAAAATGTGGGAAGAGAACAGGCGACAAATAAGCTGGGGATCCAGTATTCAAGCTAAGATACCCCAAGTTTAAGCAAAGGGGCATGTTGGCGCTAGAGTTGATGACAAAGCGGGCATCGAGAAGATCCTCAGACGGTCCATCCTCCTTAAAGACATAGCGGGTAAGGACATATCCTACAACTGTGGCAGGTATCAGACTCGCCGCCATCTGTCTACTGAGCTCATCGCCCGTAAAGGTCTACATTTTCTCCATTCAAAGCAGGTCCAGATTTATGAGAGAAACATTTGGCAGGCCAATTGACAGCCATCCATAACCAGCCAGTTGTTGAGCTACGACACCAAGGATGACGTAAGTCTTGACATGAAGACTTTCTACCCAGCCAGCATAGTAGGCTTCAGCGAGGTGGCGCTCTACAAAGATCACCCCGCCCACCTAATGGCAACGGTCGCCAACAATGGTCCACTGCCCACTCAATTGAAGCTGCTCAGTTAATGCATAATAATGTCTGAGGCTTCACATCACATCGGACATAGTGAAGTGCAGAACAGGTATTCTGCCACTTACGCCAAGATGTTATTATGATTGACCGAAAAAATAACACATGTGTGTTAATATTTAAATATCATTACAACATTAGCTTGGAATCCACCAATTGAAAACATACTTTGTTGATGGGGTTTCGGCTCCAGGAACACTATTTACACAATTTATCAATCGATCATACCGGTTGAGCTATTTATCCCGAAAAGTGCTTGACGATGGCTATCTATAAACGCATCAACTAGCGTATTCTGAGTAATATTTCTCTTGAATATTACACCAGGAACACTTATAGAGGGTAGAGTTTAAATGTAAAACTCAATGTCAGTTATTCAAGAGTTTGAGCGTTTGTGTTGTGGCGATGAATTTAGCGAATGTGGTTCGTATATGCAACAGATCAACTCATTTTTTATATTAGGTGAAAATGTATCGTGTGGTGACAGCTAGAATAAGGCTACGTTTGTGAATGCAGCTAATGTGTTTCAATGTTCAAATGAGTATCTATGATGCGTTGGCGGTATCAATATGTTCGGTTACTGAGTAGCTGTGTACACATCGCAAACAGTATTACACATGTTCAAAAAGCTGGCACAAGGTGTGAATTTTAAAAATAAAATACGTGATTAAGCAATCCTATCAGTCTTTACAATAGTTGTTGTGATCGAAATACTGGGCTGCGTCCCCAATATATGATTCACTCAGCCCTACTGGTGAAGCCGTTAAGTGACCATCCTTGTTGTTGAAGATTCACGTGCAGTTGTTGAACGATCATATTCCAATGTCTTCATGATATAAACTAATTCCTATCGTGTATTTTTGTGTTAATTGTAAGTCTATTATCGAATTGCACTGCGAGCGTTGACGGTCGTGTGTGTCAAATACCTAGGGATTTTTGTGTGATAACCATATTATATGAAAATTTATATTGCACCGTCTGACATTATATGCGTACATATCAAATAATTACAACATGTTGTAATCTTCAAATTACCCGCTTATTTTGCGGGTAACCCGTATTTGTTGGATTGAAATAACTGAATCAAAATCTTAGCTGTGCAGACCTCGAGTGATTGATATACCAATCAGACCGTATTCATATTGCCGCCGGCAGGGTTGGTAGAATACCGCCAACACATCACCCCTCGAAGAGGTGTGGTAGCCAACATTGAAATGACATTCAAGCATCTCTCATACTTATTTCACATGCTTGTTGGATCTTTTACGATGACGCGCACGTCTTCTTGGCAAACGCTAATTTAGTAGAGAGTAAGATGTCAATCCGTAAACTTACATGGATAAACACCCTTATGCAGCATATCCCACTTCGCTTTGTCTTTCTATCAAAGGGTTTTAACTTATTTGCTGATGTTAGATTGCGTTGGGATGCCAGCACGACATGTCACTGTCGATGGACCAGGACTGCCCAACGCACAGTAATATTTAATCATCCATATTGATGGAGATGTAGGTTATGCCGTCGTCTACCATGCTTAAAGCTAGCTTAGTGTATAACCTTGTACAAATTGCCGGGGAGGGGAGATTACTATCAATTATAAATATTTGCTAGGCAATTTACCGTTTTTGCAAGGATTATTGCGCACATAACGCACCTCTTGTGCTACCTTGTTACGCCAATAAAGGAGCAATAGCTACGAAAAATAAATAGCGTTATTTACAATAAGTGAAAATTAACAAAATGTTGGAAAGACGACGTGCGTGGCTACATCTAATAACTACAAGTTGCTATTTTACGCCTCAGGGATGAGCAATACCTAAACAATCGTGACATCTCTCATATATATATATCCCTAGATTTGTATTCTCTACAAACTAATAAGCATAATAACTACCTGCCAGTCGCAGTTTGTAAATCATTTATTGCATCGCACAGTTGAATCCTCAGCCACCTAAATTCTATTAGTCGTATAAGTTAATCACGTTTTACCTCCCTATTTCAGCAGCAATCTGTCTTCGTTGACAGCGCAATCTAGCCATGTAAATATGCATTTATCGTTAGAAATACAGTATATTTCTACCATTGCGATATCATTGAATATGAGCGTCCGATCGTTGTCATAATACCAAAACAATCCATACAAATGTAGATGTACTTGAGCTGAAACCTTTCAAATCATTGCATGCCCTAAACTTTGCTTACATATACCAACAGTCCGTTACCTTGTTTTGATCATAGTATTTTCACAAGTAAATCTCGATTACAACAGAAAATAACTCGACGTAAACATTTCGTAAAGATATCAAAACGTTTGTGTTTGACAGCAATTTACATTCTCGTTTAACTATCAAGTTTTGCAATGTATAGCCCGAATAGGCACCTCCTATTAAGTGGCCATTAGGCAAACCATCTGTCTCAACTAACCTTTATCGTCGCCATTCAGTAGGGCCGGAGGGTGAGCGATAGGGTGATAACTAATTAGAATTGACTTCACTTGCTACATTCTGACCTATGGAATTATCAGATGGTTATGTTAGAATACGTTTGACATGGTGTAAAAACATGCATCAATATATAATGCAGTCTCTACCTGCTCAAAAGGCTCGATGCAAATGATCTCAAAATTCGGTCCACACTGCAAAGTCATTTGAGAATAGCAAGCATATCGACCGTCAGTTATTTGCTTATTTCAAAATAACAAATAGTACAAATTGTCAAAATTTGCAAACGTGGATATTTTGGCTGGGGCCGCTGCTTCCAAGCATGTCTGAATTATCAGGAAACGAATTAATGCATTATGTAAGAAGTTTATGTACGAAAATGATTAGCGTCAATTTGGGATTTAGGATGGTTACGGAACGAAATAAGCTTTCATTTATCTTCTTGACAATGTCATACATTACAAAGGGATACTCAACCTTAGGGCCTTTTGATAGACTTAAGTAAGACTTACGTATGGCTTTGATACTGAAAGGCATTATATTTCCTTGCCAACATTACACAATTACTGTGTAAGAGAACATGTATTAACATGGGTAGCTATTAACTTACTGATAGAGTAGAGTATATGTCATACAATTGGTCCCAATCCGATTAAGCTTACGTCAGATGTAGCTCACCACATTAACTGCACATTTGCCCATGTTTTAGCAGGTATATTTCATAATAAATAAATGCTTAAACGAGTTTTACGGTTTCATTGTTATCTGTACACTTATTGCATTGTTAATTGCATCCATGAGTAGACCTATGTTCGATTAGTGATGCTCCCTTGGAGCAATAAGGAGGCAATATGACCGCGATTATTGCAGGGTTCTCTGAGAGCAGCCATTGAGATGCTATTCCTTATTACTTGAAATGAGTATGATCGATCGCTATTTGGTATTATTATGCATTATACAATTAGCTTACCGAATGGCTCAATACCGACGAAATAGCTTCCAAATGGACGTCAATATACGAGTGCATTGACTTATATTATTTGTTCTGCAGAGAGATTGGGGAGATTGTGTGAGCTGCCGGCGTACAATTCATTATATATTACACGAATATGCGTGATTTGGGTTATGACAATATATCATAATATATATATATATATATATATATATATATATATATATATATATATATATATATATATATATATATATATATATATATATATA
The DNA here is from genome assembly GCA_034190875.2 of Urechis unicinctus. Taxonomy (NCBI): domain Eukaryota; kingdom Metazoa; phylum Annelida; class Polychaeta; order Xenopneusta; family Urechidae; genus Urechis; species Urechis unicinctus. The sequence goes on from CM067357.1 coordinate 3,570,927, forward strand.
TATATATATATATATATATATGTATATATATGTCTATATGTATATCTGTGTATATATGTCTATATGTCTATATGTATATGTATCTATATCTATATCTCTATATATATATATATATATATATATCTATATATATATATATATATATATTTATATATATCTCTTTATATATATATATATATATAAACCCAATTAGCCTCAGCAGGTGGGTGTCATTTGGGTATGGGGCAGGTAAGTAGGCTATCGTTTTCCAAATAACAAGCTAATCTCGCCATTAACCACCGTCGCACAGTGATAGAGGAGATTATGAATTAGCCGAATAGAGGAGTTGATGTGTTAATTGCAGTGCTATCAACTTACATACTGGTAATAACAATGACTATTTGTTACCGTTCAATGAGTGGAAGGACCTAGAAGGACGGTTGTTTCCCCAGAAGGGTGTAGCAGATGTTGCTAGTTCGATACGCATCATTTTGCATTCACTATATCCGACGTACATAGCGCCAGGTATTGTTTTTTCGTACCAAATCAAAATGAGCTACATCAACCATTGAGTACACTCCTGGCTTATTGCAATATGTTTGATTTTTAGCTGGCTTGTAACGTTTTTGATTTCGGTATATCTTTGTCGAATACTACTGGTGGATCATCATGCATGATGTATGATCTTGCTGTATCTCTGCTGCTTCTTGTTGGTCAACGGCCACGTGTCGCACGTTCTATGAATATTTCATGATCAGAAACTATCTCGAGTTCAGTCAATTGTCGAGTCCTCTACACAATTGAGTTGATAACAAACATTTAAGCATGATAATGAGGACCTGTGGCCAGGATCGTGAGCTAAGCCCTATGGCTCAGTAAAGAACTGATTCCGAGTATTGTGTTGGAGGGATATTTATGCAAGTGTGTTGTACGACAAATCACTTGTATGATTGTGCTCTTGCAAATGCTGATGGAAAAAGGTCAAACACATTTCTACGACTAATTTATATGCCTTTTTGTTTGTGTTTAGTGGACGAAGGTAAGTTAAATGTCAAGAGCATTGCGAATCTGTATTTATATATATCTTTGGATCGTTTCCACATAATAGATATCTTTGATCGCAGTTTGAGCATCCATAATTGTCTGACATGTAAGGTGTATCATATAAACGACAGCATTAACAGGGGGCATGGGGGCCATTTATGGACTGAATAATTTAGTACTGCACCGTTTGGAGCAATTGTGTCCTACCTAATGATTCACTAGTTGTGTACTTCAACAAGCAATAACAACGGCTGTGGGCATTGTCTCTTGAATTAATTATCACAAAGCCATCATCTATATCCACAACGACCTCGACCTTCATACCCGTTAGCATTCGCCAGGCTGTAATTGGGCTCGTTTATAAGCAGAAGGGGAAGCAAAAGTTCGACCTGTTATATGATGCTAAGTAGCTTCCAATATGTAATCGTTTTTGTGAATTACAGAGGCTAATAAATGTTGATCGCTTCGTGCCGCCCACGCTGTTGACTGTACCGACACAAGATTACGGCATGAATTGTTCCTCGTCATTTATGGACTATCTGGAAAATCTTCTGTTTATAAGACGATGGAGGAACATCGTTGTTGCGTGCATAATATGTATAGCAATAACGTTTGCTGCAGGTCTGTTGAAGCGGTGGTAACACAACTCGTTGTCTGCAACAAGAATCGCAGATATGTTTCATTTATAGAATGGGATTATTTTGTCAGCATCAACTGAGTAAATATATGTTTAATGAGATTTATCTCGACTTGAGGAAATATATTTTGCTGTTAATTCACAAACATTTACACACAAAGGCCCATGAGAGGGGGGGGGGGTTGCTTCATAAGTGTGTATCAGTAACTACCTTAATTAAGTGTGATTATAAAGTTTCGTGTAATGATCTATTGATATAACAAGAAAAACAGTAACCTTGTCTGTGCAATCGCTTAGTGCGCGAAAACCGTAACTTGATACAAGTCAAATAGCGGTGTCTTAGTTGACCAGGTGTGAGCTTCTAAGCCGTGATTATGCTGAAACTAGCCAACATGTTTGATACATTATATGAAGTATAGTGATTTCCTAAGCCCGTTTACCTTTAGCTGTCGTAGGGCGGTTGGTTACTTGCTGGATCTTCTACTTGGCTGCTTTCTGTACTTCACTAGCTTCTTCGTGGTTATCTAGCTGGCTAGTTCTCTTCTCCTTGGCGGGTCGGCTACTAGTGACCGTACAAGTGACCAGTCACTTGTATATTGCTTTGCCGCCTAAAAGGCCAGGGCGGTTCCGGGGGACGTGTTTTACTAGCGCTGACACGTTAAGGGCCAAGCTCCTCAGAGGTGTCATACGCTTTAATGCAACGCCGTCACGTTAAAGCCATTGGACCACAGCGGTGACGTACGTCACCACACTCCCCCCCCCCCCCCACCGTATGATGATGGAGTTGGACCCCACCCTGGACTTTCCCAACCCCCTCGGACCAATATGCCCCCCATTACATATCGTACAGTCGACAAGTATCCAGGGCAGTGAGGTTCATAAGCTCCGCTGGATCCTTGCCGACTCTTTGCGCCACCAAATCAGCCACTATCCCTACATAGCTGGGTGATGGGCAACTGAAATAGGGGGCATCTGTCTCTAACAACAGACGATCCAGGGGTATGGAGCGCAAGGCCTCAAGCTGGCAGGTACTGAAACCTCGCACCAGCCGAGTGAACCCAAAATGGACGGGGCGTCTCGCCTACAGCTGGCAGGTACTGAAACCTCGCACCAGCCGGGTGACCCCAAAATGGACGGGGCGTCTCGCCTACAGCCCCCTGGAACCCACCCTGCACCACCAGGGGTCGTGAGTTGGCTGTTGATTGGGGGTAGGAGTCGTTGCCGATGGTCATGGGCTTGTGTGCCTCCCTCGGCTTGGATGACCCTGCAACCCCCCTTTTGCCGCTTGACAGGCAACGTAATTGTCAGCACTAGCGTTGCAGTTGCCTGCGCAGCCGGCTGTTTTCGACCACGTGCCTTTGCCTTCCTTGCATTTGGGCTTTCTTACCGGCCCGCTTGGTCTTGGAAGGGGGTCTTACATCAGGACCAACCAAAGCATCAGCGACACCTGGGCCTTCGATACATCCCACCCGCCTATGTGGACGCCATGAAGGCCCCATACCAGTGGCAGGGGGAGGGTTACTTAGGGGGGAGCCTGGAAGATTGAAATCCTCCCCCCTACCCAACTACTGACCCAGGATGGACACAGGTTCGGAATCGGATCATTCCCCTGTATGTTCCAGCTCCATTTATGACGTTGCAACCTCTGCTCTAGTGCCACCCATAACAGGGGGAGACCCTTTTCCAGAGGCCCCAAACATGGGCACTAAGCCTGGCCCTGCTGAGTCAAAGTGGCTGCTGCCCATGCCCCTCCCTGAGCTGGCTACAGGCCGCCCTGAGGACGCCTGCAACGTTCGCTCAGGGTCACTGGCGCCATCGTTGGCCGAAACATGCGGCAAGGACGGGTCTAAAGCGAGCCTGTAGTCCTTACTTGGTCCGGCTAGGCAGGCCGATAGGGAATACATTGTGGTGTATCCACTCCCGGCCCTGGAGCTGCAGGGACACGCTGTCTAAGCTGCCAACCGCAACCACTGCTGGTATTTATTCGCTTTCGCTTTTGTCACCTGGTGGATGAATGCCTCAACCCGCTGTGCCCCCGTTGTTCTGGGGCACATCATCAATTGCTCCACCCGGGACCTAGCAGGTATTAGACCCCCCATCATTGCCCTGGCCACAATTCCACTCTTATTATGAGTTGCCATCCTGAAATCAGAGTAACAATTGGTGTATAGCTAATGTCGTGATTTACAGCGCCCACACCGGTACTTATCTATACTAAGTGCATCTGTCACCGTGACGTTCACGCAAGTGCCGTGGTACCATTTACGACAAAAGTCACACTGAATCATGAAACGCCCGTGACAAGGTTGGTGGCAAATGCAATACAACTCTTCGTCATCTTTGACATCTTCTTGACCCTCTGGCGGTTGTTTCTGCCAATTGGAAATCCACCTTGGCAGGTCCCGGTCTTTACAGGGCTTGATGCGGTCGTGGTTGACGACGAAGAGGGCATTTTTTAGTTGCACTCTGAATAGAAAGTCGGATATGCGCTTCACGATGACCGCAGGTCCTTTCCAGGGGGGACTCAGCTTCCGACATTTCCCCTTCAAGGTGGCCGTATCTAGGATATACACCACATCCCCTTTTTTATACTACCTTTCAATTAAGCGGACATCGTAATTACGTTTCATGCGACGCAGCGAGGTTTGGAGCTTAGTCCGGGCAACATCATGGGCACGGCCTATCTCACTCGTTAGCTGGGCGACGTAATCCGCTTCCTCAACTGTTCCTCCTGTATGATGAGGGAACATCAGGTGTGTAGGTACATCGACTCCCCGCCCAAGCATGAGTTTATTGGCCGTAAAACCTGTGCTTCTATTAACCGAAGCCCTGAGTGCACCGGCCAGCTGCGACAAATGCATGTCCCATTGGTGTTGGTTCTTCCCTACGAAACAGCGTACTGCGTCCATTAACGTACGATTGAATCTCTCCACTTGTCCATTAGCAGATGGTCTGTAAGGCGTCGTGCGTGCCTTATGGATGTGGAGAGCTTCACACAATGCAGTGAAGAGGCGTGACTCGAAGTTTCTCCCCTGGTCAGAGAAAACTTGGAAAGGATATCCAAACCTGGAGAAGAACTCATTCACTGCCGCTCTTGCTGTTACCTCGGCAGTTTGACAGGGGAGAGGTATGCACTCGACCCATTTGGTAAATTGGTCAACCATCATGAGCACATACTCGTTCCCCCTTGAGGTACGCGGCAATGGTCCAAGGAAATCGAGGTGTACCCGCTCCATAGGCGCGCCTGCTTGGTATTCTCGCATTGCGCCCTTCCCTTGGCGGGTAGCCTTCTTGTTTTGGTTGCACGTGCTACAGGATGTTACATAGTTTTCCACATCCTGAGCCAAACCAAACCAATGGAACCTCTCTTTTACTTTGGCCTTGGTCCGTGCAACCCCCTGGTGGCCCGCAGATGGAATGTCATGGTGTAGATGGAGCACATCTTCCTTCAGACTGGTGGGGACCACCAGGTCCTTTTCCTGGACCGTTTTCCTTTCCTTGTACAAGACCCCATCTATTAAGCACATACTTTCTTTGTTGATCCAGTAGTACTTAGATGCAGGACTTGAGGAGAACAGGGTACCTTCTTCCGGTTCCTCTGCAATGCTCAGCCATCGAAGTAGGGCGCTAAGGTCCTTATCTTTTCCTTGTTGCTCTCTTACTTCCTCAGTGCTAAAGCCCCAGCAGGATGGATTCTGAAAGGCAGCTGGGTCCGCGTCGGTTACTGCATTACAACTGCGGACTTCTACCTGCTCTCCGTGTCGAGTCACTTCTATAAAAGGCCAGCCTTCCGGTAAAAGGTCCTCCTCTTTAGACACCGGATCCCTGGTTTCTGTTGATGTGTGGGGTGCCTCTATCTGGCACCCCCTAAGGAGCACATCCAGGTTGGGAGCCACGTGGTCGCTTTCTTCAGCTCGCGCTTCCGGGGCAGCCTCTTCCATTTTTCGGGTGGCCAGAGGTACGATGTTGTCCACTTCTTGCTCGAATCTGCCCCAATCCCTCTCAGCACGAGCACAGTATTTGCATCCCTGACATGGCAAATTTTCTAGATCAACCCCAGCCACATAAGCGTTGCATGGCTCTGGTAGTGGATGCATTCTGGACAGCGTCTGCATTGGCGTGTTTCTTGCCAGCACGGTGCCGAACTACCATGTTGTATTGTGATAGTTCTTCCATCCACCGCGCCAGCTGTCCCTGGGGTTCTTTGAAGTTGAGAAGCCATATCAGGCTCGCGTGGTCTGTTCGTATCACAAATGGGCTCCCCAGCAGGTAATGCCTGAACTTCCGGGTGAACCTTACAACCGCCAGCAGTTCCTTGCGTGTAGTGCAGTACCTGCGTTGCTCCTTAGTGAGGGCGAAGCTGCCATAGGCAACTACCCTCTCTTCACCGTCCTGGACTTGAAGCAGCTCTGCTCCCACAGCCACATCTGACGCGTCAGTGTCAAGGATGAACTCATCCCTCCTGTTTGGTAATGCTAAGACAGGGGGAGAGGTCAGAGCCTCCTTCAAGGCTTGAAAGGCGTCGCGCTGCTCTTTTTCCCATCTGAATCCTTGTTTTCCAGGGAGAAGTTTTTGATGAAGGAGCGGTGGTAATTGGCGAGCCCCATGAAACGTTCCACATCTTTCGCCTTGGTGGGCTCCGGCCACTTGTCCACCACCGCTGTATCCGTCTCGGACATTCTTATATTGTCCCCGTTGACAATTCTCCCTATGAACTCTACCTCTGTTTGGAAAAACAGGCATTTCTTCGGCTTCAGCTTCAGGCCATTCTGACGGAACCGAGTTAGAACCTCCCTCAGGGCCTGTAGGTGTTGTTCGAAGCTTGATCCGAGAACCAGGACGTCATCCAGGAAAGCCAGGACAGCGTTCCAATTGAGCCCCCGGAGTACCAAGTTGATTACCCTAGCGAATGTGGCAGGGGCATTGCATAACCCGAATCCCATCTTCACGTGTTCAAACAGGCCGTATTTGGTTATGAATGCAGTTTTCTTCTGGTCCTCCGTCTTGATTCCTATCTGCCAATATGCCGAATTAGCATCCAATTTGGAGAACCATGTGTTGCCCACTAGGGTGTCAAGGCAGTCATCCACTAGGGGGAGGGGGAATACGTCTTTGGTGGTTACATTGTTCAATGCTCTATAGTCTATACACCAACGTACCGTCCCATCCCTCTTCCGTACTAGCACTGGGGCTGAGGCCCATTCCGATGTCGATTCTTGGATCACGCCGGCATCCAACATCTTTCTTAGATGAGCCTCTTCCTTATCCACAAGTTCATGACTTAAGATAAGCAAAATTATTAAGCACAGTAGTTGTTGATTTAGTGACAGCATATGGCTGTGAAAAACACAGTAGGCCTTTAGTTACACTTGATGCAATTGCTTACGCAACTTACGCAATGAGGGCCAAAGTATGGTCTACCACCGGGCGAATAATCCTTTGCTTGCTCTGTCAGGGCGCTTGTTAGATACACCTTCACAGCGAGCCTCATTCACCGAGCCAATAACAATCATTAAAAGTACGCAGGCCATGTCGGCTTACACTCCTTAAGGACCCTAATTCTTAGATAGCGTTTCCTCAACTGGGCGTATTGCTTTAAGGCATATACGCGCTGGCACTTTTATTTATAGCTTTCAACGCTAACAATACGTCAATTAATAGACCTTGCTTGTTTTTCTGCATTGTCATCAACAATACGTTTTGGCATCAGATTTTGGCACCTAACCATTAAGCCCATTGTAGTATGAAATGACGGGATGAACCAATACATCTTGTATCCTGCAGTGTTGAAAGCATTCATAGGAATACTTAGTCATGTAGCGCTCACTTTGTCAAATAAAAACCCACATGCACACAGACATCGAGCAAATCATGACATTTACAAAACAAATCACACACATTATATTGACACCGAATTATAAGTAATAGCCAATGGCCAACTAGAAGCTGATAGCATTAGCAGTGACATTAAGATGCCATAATTACACCAGGATGTAAATGCGTTTACTCTTCCTCCTGTACATTACAATCAATTTGGCTAATGATATAAGAGAAGGATTATGCTTGCTGGGATTTATTTGCCACTTTTGGTTCATTTGTGGTCCTAGGGCCTCCGTCCTGCGCAGCACTTTAATGAAATATAAATCTGCAACACTGTTTTCATGACACCCTGGAAGAGTTATATGTTGACGACTATTCTTTGTGCGTTATTTGTTAACAACTCTCATGTTTCGGCCTCTATCTATGCTATCTTCGTGGCAAAAAATAAAGTTATATTCCTCCTAAAGGAACGGACCAATGGATCAAGCACAATGCTGTTTATCCTGTGGTAAGCATCGAATATTATTTGAGATGAATTCTAGTTGTTATAGTGAGCACTATGTGCATTCTCAATTGTGCTTAAATCTCTATAACATGATTAAATATGTGATTAAATCGCCGCTCAGGCGGTGGATGATTGTTGCTATTAAACGGAAGATAGAAATAATTGCATGTGCTTATTTGAGTTATCAGTATCAAAAATAGCCTGGCTCATTTTGCCTTGTTTACATATACTAGTGCGGTATCACCTTGGCTGGCTACTTGTCTGTGATATTTCGTGCTATTAACATTCTGGATGCATCTAAATATTTTTTGTATACAAATGCAATTAACGATTAGCTTGCTGAGTTGGTTTCCCCCAAAAGGCAATTTATTGGTTTTCTAAATGTTTTTAGATAAAAAGTAGATGCCAATATATGATCAGATGTAACTAAGTATTAGACAAGTCGATTGCAAATTAGTGCATTTTTTTGCTCTTGTTTGTTCTCACCAGGAATAGTGAAAGGATTCAGGGAGCTAGCAGTGTTTCATTGAATCCATATGAAATGGCCATGCACAAGTGCGAATCAAGCCATCACGTAATTTGCAATTAGGAATTAACACTCTTATGAATTATACTTCTCCGCACTGCCTACAAAATGACCTATAAAGCATTTTATTGCACGCTATTGCAATTCATAAATGACATCAGTTCTAATGCTGGCGCTAAAGGTTGGAGTGAAGCACATCACCAATCTTCATCGCTGCTGTCTGAGACGGATGAGATGCAACGCAAGTAAAAAAAACACGCCTGGTGAACAAATGAATGTATGCGCCAACAGATTGCTAGTGGCGAGGAAAATGTATTAGACAGCATACAAAGTCACTTCGGGTACTTCATTATACCCAGGGATATCACCGACATGACTTGTCCAATTTTATAGCATTTTTTACACCTTCATTCATCCATACAATGGTCAAAAGGTACATCCAGTAAAAAGGTCTATGGACTGTGTGTTCCAATAACTGGACAAACAAACATTATGTTTCTGTTTGTCGTGGTGGTTATGGTGTCTAGGGGGCTCATAGTGACTCGCTAATTGTAATACGCGTGAACCCCACTCTAGAGGAGAGACAGTCTGTTGAGGTGTCATCGTTGTAAGACGTGTTAAGTGTACTTCTTTATATCTAAAACTACGGCACAACAAGCCACCTTCAAACAACAGGTGCGTCCCCCTGGCGTGAGGTTGCAGTTCTGTTACCCGCCTGACTAGTTGCAGGGGGCTCTTTGTCGTTTCACCTGATTCTTACTTGTCACCAGAAGGTCTCCTTACTCCCTGAGTTATTGGTGGCCTCATACTATATAATCCACCTCTTGTCGTCTAGAGTTAAGGAGTGACTTGGTTGCATTGCTGATCTCCTGTAGGTCTCATCTGTTAATGGACCACAGGTGCGTGGCCGCCTGACAGCCATTGTTTGTATACTTTGCTGTTGAAAGCAATATGTAGACGTGAGACGCATTTAGATACCTCCACGGTAATTATAAATCCCGGTTTATTAAAGTATAACATTTAACATTGAGGTTGCTGTGAAGACCCGGTCACTGCTTTGTAGGTCGCTCGTCCACACTTTACATGATGGTGGACATTACCTCGTGTACCTTTCTTGGAATGCAAGTAAAGGCTTCTAATCCCATATCATCCCATATAACCTTCGACTTCCAGTCATCATTACAGATTCTGCGTTTCCGGAGGCTCTAGCTATAATGGTGCCTCAACATCCCAGATTCCATGTTATTCATAACCTTGCTGACAGCATGTCAACGGAACCTAATTCTGTTTCACGAGTGAGCCTCAACTTGCTTTGTGAACATAGGACTAATAAGCTTTAATTGACTGTTCAAATTAGCTCTGCATTTGTAGAATGTAATTTGATGGGTAATAATACAAGAGAAGCGACTTATACCTTACTGCTGACTAGGCCCCATTCTGAATGTCGCTGCTGACAGAAGCACGCAGCATGAGTTAAGCCAGGGAGCGAACCTGTTATTATCAACCAGCCGTTCTATGTCACCAGAACGCACTATCACGCATTCGCGTTAAGAAGGGTTGCATCACAGAGGGCATGCTAATCAAATTTGTTTCTATAGTTATTATTAACAGCATTATTTACACGTTGCATCGATATCTCAGTCAAAGTCACTTTAAAATTAATATTTCGTTGCGATACATAACATTTAACTTATTATCTCTCAGCCATTACACAGTGATTACCTATTGCAATGGCAGATACATTGCTCTTGTATATTGTAATCTCAATTGATTTGATATTTACGCTCGGAATGCACAGCGGCGACATCAATATATATATATATATATATATAGAGATATAGATAGAGATATATATATAT
>CM067357.1:3583796-3663796 GCA_034190875.2 Urechis unicinctus
GAAGCGTCTCCCCATTCCAACGTGCTATCATTAACCTACATACCTCAGATCAGATCTCTACCCATGGTACATTTGCTATTGGAACGTATAATTTATCGTTGATAACGAGGTTCACAGTTGCATTCCAATCTATTTCAGTACAGCCGGGTATGATTGCTGTTACAAAGACAAAGTATTGATAAATGCTATAATTGAAATGCCACTTGGTCATGCCACAGAGATGAATATGCAATAGTAGAGTCCTCTTGTATCAATTCAGTAACGCCATAACTCCTGACATTATCATGATATCCTGTTGGCTCATCTTAGCGCAAAACTGTAACTACGACATAACAATGTCAATTTAAACATTGTGACAGTTGGTTGTAGTGTTAGCTTGAGCATATAAGTAAGTAATGAATTATCAAAGCCACATTATATTATTTACAGGTACATGAAAACGTTTGTAACCAGTTGGCGAAATGCATGAGTGATTAGATGTGTGGGTATTACAGATTGCTGCAAACCAGACGCTTTCTTGTGTACTGCGGTAATTAAATTGCATCACTTTACAATGTTATAATAATGAACCACCCGACGGCAGAAGACAATAATGATATAATAATGTTCAAAGTCCTAGATTGCCAGAACACGCTGGTACGTATAGCTCTTCGGGCTTTGTAAAGTAATTTTCCATGTAAAGCATTTTCAATGTTAAAGCAGTGTTAGCGCACACGGCACTTAGACTCCTCAACCACTAAAGATCAGCATAGCTCATGAAATGAATGACCTCTCACTGCCATCATGCTAAACAGCAGCGATATAGTCGTTACCAATCAGAAGTAACATCAGCAGAGTCAACTGGGAATGCTTGATATGAGACATGGCATTCTTAGAAACCACAATACTCATAATTTATGAACTTTCCTAGGCATTTGTAAATCGTTTGTCGATAACCCCAGAACTTAGTTAGCAAAATATGCCAGAATTACTAGACACTAGTCATCATCATCACATGATATGACATTTGGCTGCCACTTGGAACAATAGGTCGATATTGTCACGCATGAGCAAGGAACGTGGTACAGCTTATACCCCATTTAAGGTGGCATAAGTGTTCTTGATATTGCCGATAATCTCGCTTCACCATGTGTAAACAATATTATTACTTTACGTATTCACGTCTAATGTTTGTTTTATTAGCGGTTGGTTTGTAGCTCAACATGTGTCAATATCATGATCAAAGTAAAATGCTCATCGATACGTTAGCTGTAAGTTTTGCAATTTTAAAGATGAATAAAGCAAATATGGGTTACTCTTATGAATATCATTTTGACGTATTGAAACCTCACGCATTTAAATGCTGACAACATATGCATTATTCTAACACTTGCAATTGTTTAAAAAGCCCAAATATTTATGCAGGTATTTTGTTCCTTCACTTGAAAACCGTGACAAAGTTTGACAAGGTAAATACTCCCGTGTCCAATGCATATCGGCGCAATGAGGCTTATATTGACTTTATGCGATTCATTTGCTACATCAAACATTGGGAACCAAGTATATGACCGATAGAATCATAATTGATATGGATGTTCAGCATGGATAGAGGCGAGTAGCAACACATTTCATGGTCCCTATCAGTATAGAAAACACTTTGTATAGTTGTAATAATTTAATATAGATTAAATTTGGCTCTTCATTAGCGTACGTATCCATATTGACACAGTGGTTTCGCTGACATAAGACTGGTGTTCTTGGACTTTCGATGTCAATGACACTCTCGGTATGCTTCATGGAACAAGCTCGTACTGCACTTTGTCGCTGGGAACTTTCGACCGGTTGACTGTACTTTGCAATGTTTAGAAACTCTCGACAGAAAATTACTATCTGGAAAATCAACAGCAAATTACAGGATTAATAAATTCTGCAAAGTTGTGGTGCTTCGATTTGTTAGAAGGAACTGGTATATGTTTACTTGACGTCTGTTAGGTAATACACCAGGTTATTGAGAAGCCTACATTCGCATGTTGAAACAACCGAATGATATGAATCAGTTCACATTTCATGTGACTTTGATGCCGGGGTAAAGTTTACGTTTATGATTCCGTCTCGAACAATGAACGATTATACTCGAGAAGCGCCGCCACAGTAGGCAGTGCCTCCTAAAAGCAGGTAATAGCAATGTGGATCATTTTGCGGGTTCTCAAGCAGTCACTAATAACACGTCAGTGTATCGACCGTTGACTTCATTGTTTGGAGTTAATAACAAAATTAGGACGCTACGATCATCGTAGTAACAAAAAGAGGGAAACACACTCATACGTGTTGTCCTGATATATTGAAAATTGCAACGAATATTCAGCTGCAATAATATACGTTACATGCATACACTAGTTGCTAATATATTAAAACCAATAATTAGATGCACAGATTCGAACGATAACATTAAATTGCAGGAACCACGTAGTTAGTCGTACTATATTGCCAGCAACATGCTGGTAAGCCGCTGATAATACCAACAACGAGTGGCCGAGGACGCAATAACGCCATAAGGGTTCCTGGTCATCGACTCTACATCAATGATATGGCGAATGGCTTGGCTTATGTTATGAAGAAACTGTGACCTACGATGTTTGCTGAGATTTATTTGCTAGCTTTGGTAGCGTCGTGTGTGACATCGGCTGCAAAGACACTCCGTTATGGTTCATTGGCGGTTCTGTGGGTTCTCCACCCAGGATGGTCGTTCTGTGCGTCACTTTACTGTTGTCAAACATAAACGTATCATTTACACATTCAATTGGTGTTGCAAGAAAAGAAAAGTGCGGTGCACTAACATTAAAACAATCCATTGTGATATTGTTTACTATTGGTAATATTTACATTGAATATAAATCAATTTATGTTCAAATACAATTATGGACGAATACAACACGATGTAAATGTCAGTTCTTATTCATCATATATGACGTAAGAATTGATTTCAAGGATGTGTTGTTCCAGAGTTTTAACCCTTTTATATTTTATACTATTGTGAGCTGTTTGAGATTTACAGTGAGATACAACCGAATAAAGGGGTTGTCTAGTTTAAATGGCACCTGCTACCAATTTTCAGTTGCAAATACCAGAGACTACTAGTGGCATGTTTCCTGTACAAACTTAGTACAGATTATGGCACAATAGTCATACAATTGTCCGATACTCAGAATAGGAAGTGATTTAAAAAATGTGCTAGATATAGAAAGAGGTAGATAACCTGTTATAATTCCGCAACTTCGTTTTTGTAGCTTCAGTATTGACACAACACTATATGAAACATAAGGATAATTGAACGAGTAGTACAATGTTACAAGAGTAGCTGTTTTAATACCTTTGTTGCCTTACATAAGATGCCAATGTGTTTGGATACCTTCCTTTTGATATATTGAATATGCTGGCTTCACGACAGCTTCGAGTCTATTTTCTACCTGTAAAAAGGTTTGTTGACTCTTCACTATTTACTAATTAATTGTTTATATAAAGACTTGCTTGAGGGAAGACAATAGGTTTGAATATAACATAGTGCGTTTTACTTACAATTTGCGATAATTTGTTAGTCTTTAACCTATCAACCAAATTCTGCAACTCTAGGTACATATCCATGATAATTTTATATATTTTATTGCCGGACATAAACGCATTGGTATCATAGGACATTAGTATAGGGAGTACACTAGTAGAATAGAAAAAGAAGACACCCAAGAATGGATCCCTGGGGTACGCCGCATTTTACTTGATCGTATTCAGAATATATACATGTATAGGATATACATTGGTACCTATCACTCAAATAATGTTGCATACTCTTTAGGGCTATGCCTCTTATACCATACGCATTGAGTATCTGAATTACAGTATCATGGATCACTTTATCAAATGCCTCACTGAGATCTATAAATATTCCTAACACTGAATTACCTTTCTCATGGGGTGTTAAAATGTTATCTTTTGAGTAGGTAAGTGCCATGTTATTACTACGCTTTCTCCAGCTATGAATAAGCTATAATCTATGACCTTATACACCATTATAGTATGAACGATATGGTGATAGTCTCATGAAATCGCGTGTTTTTTTATATCATAATGCTGACTGAAAATATAACAGATGCCAACAAGGGGATTTAGTAAATATTACCTGTTCTGCTCAAATGGTACATACTACAATATCTTCCATCACATACAGTCTGACAGGGTGGCTAAGATCCCGGTCATCAGTCGCTCTCCTTGAGGCCAACCAGGTGGGGACCAGGTGTTTTGAGCAACGTTAAGGGGATATGTGGTATATTTACAACCACGGGGCTTTTCATTGACCTAACAACTACCTTCCTTATGGCGTCTCATGTCGGCAGGTTTGGCTTTAACAACTACATAGACAAGTAGTGACTGTCCGGCGGCTTCGCACCGGATACTGATCAATGACAAGCCTTTAATGTATCACCAATTTCCTTCTTGATCACCACATCCCATGCGTCTGCTGCATTGGGAATGATCAACCTACGAATATTTATTTACAGCACTTTAGCTAAACACATGATTGGTGTGTGTACAGTAGTTAATAAAGAACAGCTTTCGCTCTGACCTTGTGCAGTTCCTAATGAAATACGCTTCTATGGCAATCCGTATCCGTCAGAGCATATATAAAGCATTAATGTATCAGGGTTTTAAGGCGGCAACCTTCGATACTCTGCTGTACATTAATACATATAAAGCATTTCCATTCAATATTAATGTTGTGAGGAGGAGTACAGTCCATGGCATATTGGGCCGTACTCATTGTTGCACGCGACAATGCATCTGCAGTAGATGGATTGAATACGGCCCCTCTGTGTCTAGCACCCTGAATATGGTCGGGAGCAGGAGTGCAACATTTGCAAGGCCATACTGAGTGAGGCACGAGAAACGCACATATGACATTACTCACATAGAGCTGACGGTGCGATCAGTCATAGATGACACGCTGCTGAGTGTTGTTTTATGTACCGATTTCTATGAGTATTATTTATTTAGAGAACAATTGATTAACCGAATCTAGCAATTCATTTTTGCAAGCATCACAGATCATCGTGCTTTTGTAAAATCCGTTGTGTTTGTTTTCAATTTTAAAGACGCGGAGTCCATAACCCAACAACCGAATACAATTATGGTGTCATCATATCACTACTAAAGCTACCAGCTTCTAGTTACTAGTAACACTGGCAATACTCCTCTGAGCACTAAAAGTAATTCTTCTATATTCTGCATGCTTCAAATATGGCAAGATGCAAGAATTCGTCCTCCCCCATCCCATATTGCGGTGAGCGGCGTGGTTCTAGGTTGTCTAGGTTGTCTAGGTTGTCTAGGTTGTAGTCGAGTTTTAAGTTTCGTTCAAACATCAAGCATACGAATCATAGGGTTGGTGCAGTAAAGTGTTGATCATGACGCAGTGCCACACTGAGTCAGAACAACCAGTAGATACAACTGATTTGGGTACATTGAACATAACATGCTTTAAAGGATAGTGCATGTTGAGAAACCGCGTTTAGTACTGTATTATACGACCGCGACTGTGTATTGATCGGGGATTGATATACAGCAGCGTAAACGCCCTCTGACAGAGCACGCAATTATTTACGTGGTGGATGTATGACTATAATAAGGCCCGCATCGATTTGACGGCGTTAGCAGTTGCATCAAATGTAACCCAAAGCCTTTCACTTTTATCGATAATGTGCACAACTGTCTTATCGTGAAGTGTGGTGTGGAAATGCACACAATACGCACTTGTGATAAACGAGGGACACCCGAACTCTAGGCGTAGAGTTTAGAAAATCATGAACTTTATGACCTTACTTGACTTTTGAATTAAAGATGCAGCTTTACCTAAAGATTTGAGAGAGATGTGTTTAGTTTGGGGGCCAGGATAGAACTGATTTTAAAAATGTAAAAGTGACTCCTTCGATGACTAAGCACGCTATCCCAATTCTTACGGGAGCCTGGTTAGTGAGGGCTGGGATGTCGCTCGGGCGTTGCGGTCTTTGCCCATGCAGAATGGACTTATGGCTATAGGATATGGGGTACGCACTAGGAGAAGGGAGAGTAGGCAGGTGACACGCACGTCGAGGTTTACAATTCACATCAGCCGTAGGGGGTTACTCCACACAAATGATGACTGAGAGATGCAATCTTAAGCTATCGCTAAATCAACATTACAATTCTGCTTATCGTAAGCCATGACCTGAGTGGCTCCCTGACCGAGTGTCAAAAATAAATATTGCTGGCGTCACAACGTACAAGTCAGCACCTGGTGACTTTAGACCTATTGGACTCTTATCAACAGTATCACTTTACCATTGTTCGTGCACTAAGCGATTGCGCATCTGCGTTTAGTGGGAAAGATGAATAAACAGTTGGGTGCATGTCACTTGCTTTAATGTTCCTGCTGATAAAGTACCTGGTTTGGACATTTATTACTACCCAAAAACATGAGCCGATTATGAGCATTTATCTTTTCCTGTGTGAACATGCCAATAATCTGAAGAGGAGAATGGGAAATGGTATCTTATCTTTGGATGATAATGGGAAGTGTATATCGTCTACATCAAGTATGGCATCCCAAGAAGTCACTACCTAGCCAATACTTGTATCACATTACATGCAACTTCATTTTCGCAACAAATTAAGGTACACACTCACGAATATTTCCTTGCTTTCCTCCTATAACCTAGCTACTGCAAGCTTCAATGGTCAACATGTAGACTCAAGTACTTACATAATGAATGCATGCATACTATCCCAGCAGTATGATGATTAAATAAATTCGCAGTTCGCCTAGCAACAACAAATAATTTCATTGGAGATCAATCACATTTTACATGTATTTACAGACATGATGTTGACCAATTGACCCTGTTATATTTGAAACAACTGTATGTTTCTTGTTGGAGGCTCAGGTATGTGTTATCACAACTGCAACAGAACAGCAGGTAAATTTAGCTAACATACCAACATAATGTGACCCATCGTAATCTGATCAGAAGGTCACTCATAATCAATGAATAACAAATATCCGCAATGTATAGTTGTTATACGGGTACCTACAGCTAGCTTGTGGTCGCATAACATGTTGCGCGTCGCGGACGGCACTCAGTCATTAAAGTTTGCCTTTATCATTAAAGAAGACGATAACATAGTTTAAAACACAACACAAAGATATCGTATAATAGGGTCATATATATATATATATATAGATATATATCTATATATATATATATATATATATATATATATATATATATATATATATATATATATATATATATATATAGATAGTTATATATATATATATATGTATATATATATATATGTATATAGAGTAGAGAGATGCATATATTATATATGTATATATATATATATATGCATATAAATATATATATATGTATAATATGAGATATATATATCTCCCTATATATATATAGAAATAGATATATATATATAGATATAGAGATATAGATAGGTATAGATATATAGATATATATAGATATATATATATATATATATACATCTATACATATAATATATATATATATAGATATATATATATATATATGTGTATATATATATCTATATATATAGATATATATATATATATATATATATATATATATATATATATCTATATATATATATATATATATCTATATATCTCTATATATATATATATATATATATATATATATATATATATATATATATATATATATATATATATATATATATTATATAGATTATATTGAACACTGTTAGCTCACCAAACCATTTCATCACACGTGTTTAGAACAGAATAAGAGAAAACTCTGCACTAATATCTGGAGACCCATTCTGATGCACTTTCCCAATATTCTGTATTTTCCCACCCACTTTTCAGTTATGAACCATCCGGCAGTGTATAATCGGTGCGGCAAGCTGAGGGTTTAATGATTTTTATGTCAAATAAACATCGATCATATTCATTCAGACTAATGAGCTTTGATAACCAAAAGCTAATGAATGGCTGACTTCAGCGAACTGTGCGATGAAAGGTTAGAATGCAGGGGAGATTCACAAATCAAACATTTGTCCTTTCATAAATGTCCCTAGAGAAGCTCATGTAATTAATAAGTTCTAAATCAATTTGCATTTCATACAACATGTGTTGATCTAATAATGAAACCGCATGATTCGTTTCAGAATATATATTCATAATGTCCATCTGACCTGATTATTCAATGCGCCGCATCTGGCATATGCATGATCGAACTGAGAACCATTATTAGACACCTCCTCCCCTCTTTTGGCTAGCTAATTAGCTGAACATCTTAAAACTGCAGGGCTCTCACTGGCCCTAATTTCTCCAGAGTCAGGGTACCATCGGGGCATTATATAGTCCCAAATATTCTGAATATATCAGGGCTCCCATACTGTTCGACACCAAATTAAGAAATGGTTAGTTATCAATCGTATTGAGTATGGTCAACCATAATTGAAACAGCTAAAATATCAGTATACAATTTGTCGATATGTAAAGTGTATGAGTTCAGCAAGCCTAATAATCAACTTCTTGACAGAATTGTGACCAGCCGTGCTTCCGTGCGTCGAGACGATTGCTCCAAACAATGCATGTGACTCGGCCAACTGCATGATGTCAGGAGCCGAGCTTCTGTAGTCACCACCACATGATTAACCGCTGTGCGCTTTGAAAAAACTGAGTGGTGTGAGAATATCAAAGTGAGCATGTTATTCCTGGTGGAAATTGAGATTGAGTGAGTGTCTGTATTCTTTGTCGCACCGAAGTGCGCTATGCCTTAAATAGTGGGAACAAAACAAGATAATTGACGTCTGAATTTATCACTTCGCACTATTCTGATACTTACCCTCAATATTTAGACGTCATCGCACTATTCTGAAATATTAATATCACGCTTTGTTTCTAACGACAATCAATTAGTTAGCTGTACTCAATTGATCGTAAAAGATTACAGGATTACATGAAATTATCTCTCAGAGTTGTTACTCAATTATGTAATAACTATGCGTCATAATATGGTGGTGCTACTGACAATCGGTTAACAAATGCCAAGGTAGCAGATAATAAACTAGATGTATACTTATAATCGCTCAGGATACCATGCCTCATTTGGCCTCATTTAACACCGTGATTACTGATGGCAACCTGTGTATGCCCAACTAGATAGCAATCCATGGTCATTAACTACATGCGTAAAGTAACGTTCGCGTTAGATCTCGCAACGCAAAACTTATAACAATGGTTTCTGGTTGGCAGCCGCAACGGTTATAGCTAACTGTGATACCCCAATATCTAGTCACCAATAAATTTTATAAGATGACTCCGAATGACAACAAAGTATATTTAACTATGCAATTGTCAGGGTAAATGGCGCATTGGCTTCATAGGGGTAGATAATGGAACTGTTTGTTCCACAATCGTTAGTCGCAAATATCAACCATTTACATCTTGTCGGCGTTTGAAGTATGTATTAAATGCTATAGAATAGAACAGGTGACATGAGTCGCTATGCATGTGGTGTAGGGTGTTCAATCGCTTAAGGCATCTACATAAGGTCAATCAATACAACTTGGGCTGCATTACCTGATGCCGAGGAGTGATGGCTTGAGCCCAGATTGCTTGTAATAAACCAACTATTTAATCAAATGCATCTGCAAGAGTGATGGCTAAAGCCCCAATTGCGTGCGATACGCCAACTTATTCACAAATATCTGCCATAAACGGCACTAGCAAGGTATTGTCGCAAGCCGATCTCATTTCAGCACTGTATACAAAATGCTTCGACAGAAAATTGCGCTACCAGTATTATACAGAGCACGATGCATACATCACAACGCCAGCATCTTGTACTGTACCATTATCTTGTCAACTTTTAAATAGCAATCATTCGCATATTTTGAGAGACTGACCGACAGATACACAACAGCTTCTATATTGAATATGTAAACAGCACGCTACAGAAGCGATCAACTAAAAGTGTGACGAAAGTGGATCGCATCATACATGAGATTAAACATCTATGTAGTCTTCAAAGTGGAAACTCGTTAGCGGAAATATCTCGCTGTCACATATTTGTTGCAGAGAGTCCATCCGGGGTCTGCGTAGGTACATCCGGGGTCTGCGTAGGTAACTTAGTGTTGATTGTTCTTATTAATCGTCTCCGATATTACAGATGCAGAAACAGTGTGTACATGAGGAGTAGTTAAGGAGACACAGGATACACCGAATGACACAATGCGTTATACCAGAACGCCCCCCCCCCCCACCATGACCTTCCCAGCCCCCTTGCTTCCCACGCGGTGACCACACACCCCCCCCCGTGACCTTCCCACCCCCTTGCTTCCCACGCGGTGACCACCCCCCCATGACCTTCCCACCCCCCTTGCTTCCCACGCGGTGACCACGTGATCACGTGACGTGTTTGGACTTGTATAACTTGATGATGCTATGCGTGAAGGATATCTTTGAAGAAGGGTATTGTACTGATGACGAGGTCAAGTGAATGTTCATTTTGAGAATAACAATGGGTGTTAAGTACATTGTTGAATGAGGTAACTGAAATTTCGGTGGAACGTCCATATACGCCTGGCAATGCTTACCAAAGAACGTGGTCTAAATCTTTAGCGATATAGCGTTATCACGGTTATCAACACTACATTATTAAATCAGTTGGCTATCATATGCTTTGTGATGATAACGTCTGTCGAAACCATAGCCTTATACGTATTTTACTCATTTAGTGGAGAGATGTATTAAAAATCCGACGATCGCTGCATTTGTATATTGATAAATATAGGATCACTCTGAGTGAATTTCGGATAGGATTATCTCAGCCTGGCTCTAACTATCTCAGGCACAATTTTCATGTGCTTCTACTGTTTTTATCATGCTTATGCTTTGATTCATGTAAGCATGGAGAAGACATTATTAATAATATTTAGTACTTTGGCAAGAACGTAAGCAATGTGTACGCCAGAATAATTTCCGCTTTTGCACATTGTTACCATGGAAATAATCTGTTACTTATGTTCTACTGAGACGTTTGGGGACAAAAGCATCGTCTTGGCTCCGAAAGCGACGTTCGAGATATAAAAGCACCTGGATTCATGGTTCATTGTAATAAATTGAAGGTCAATGTAGCGTAATTAAGGCTGCAAGATTGAATAACGTGGTTTCTAAGAGATAGAAACATAGTAAGCGAACCTATAATCGATGACAAAGACCACCTGCTAGCCTCTAGAATGTCAGGCAGATGATATAACGATGTGCCTCACATACCCGACTATGAAGTGTTTGTTTGGTCTTAAACTCATTCCGCTTAAGCTACGTATTTGTACGACTCATGGGCGGCCCATGCATGAATTCGTTTAATGGTCCTCGACATTTGCATGATGCGACAGGTATGAAAGGCGGGTAAGCACTGTATAACGTTTACATTGTACTTAAAAAAGTCGACGTTCGGGTACTTGGGCCTAGTATTCCTCAGTACACATTTCAAACATGTAACCCATTATCTCTGTTAACCCTGATTCCCATCCATCAAATACAATTCTGAAATAATGACGCTTGACCTGTCGAGATATTTGCACCGAGGGCACATATATTCCAGTAACTCCGGAAGCATTCATGCGAGGAACTTGGCGGAGTGATCTTTCATATTTAGTGAAAAGAGGATAAGAAACGTACAATGCAAGACTGCATGATCTGGAGACGTGTAGCTTGGTGTTACAAAATATTTACCGATATAGTTACAATTCCATGTAATCATTGATGTGATTCGTGAACTCTTAGGAATATCATGAAAATGTAGTAATGTAGTGATTGTTTGTAAAAGTGAAATGGCAAGGACACATTTGAGCCATGTTTGAAACTAAGGCTGTCGTTACTTGATAAAGATACATTTTCAGACTTAGCAATCTAGTAAAGCGTTGATCTAGCAATTTGATAATGACGCGCATGACCTGAAATACTCCACAATACCAAGAACATTATACCATCTGATTTCAATTTCAAATTTTACATACATTGACAGCTATTGTAGAAACGTGTACCACTTGATATTTCTTGTGCTTTCCTGACACGAGGCAAAAGGCCAATGCGACCTGTTTTAAAACTCGTCTGACTTACCAAAAGCAAGGATACTCCACAATAAATGGGGCTCTCACGACTCACTGTAGGTCCCATCACAGTACCAACTTTCGTTTTAAACACCAGTTCTAGAATATATTACAAGCAAGAGCAACCTGTACAAGATCACAGCAACGTAACACATGGTGCGTTGTGAAGACGTTGAGTACATGATTACATAAGCGATTATATTGGCATAGATTTTACAGTGATTTCTCTTTATCTCGGTTACCCCTGACGCCACAGCTAACGATGGCACAGCCAACGATGACACAACCAACGATGGCACAGCCAACAATGGCATAGAAATTGACCATATCTGTCACTGCAGTGACAAGCTCACTGCAGCATACCGTGATGATTAAAGCGTCAGATCACTCATTTTGCCCTGAACTGGATTTACCATCGCGCAAAATTACGGTTTGACTTCCGATTCTCGTTCGTATTATGAAATGACCCCTTTGATTAATGAAGAACATGGGAACCATAACGCGCCGGCACGTTCCCAGCCACCTCTAATCAGAGCGCAGCGCGCTGGCGGTAGCTTTTACTCCAACATGGCGGCACCGGACAGTGTGACGTCACATGGGAAGACACTGTGGTCCATTTGAAGCTTTTTGAGTCAATGTCGAGGTCTTATGCTCGTCACGTGACCTAGCATCCAGCCCCACCACGCGCGGGTTGTTGGTCAGCAGCACGAGGCATTCGCTTCAGTACCTTCACATCTGCAACAATTCCCCTCTCCCGCATCCCCCACATTAATGTTTGAATCACAATACCTTGCGTATCTTAAAAGTGTATATACTATTGTGTTGTGTGTTACTACATGCATCACGTATTAATTGTATATAGAGTAGGGGGAAATACCTACTTCTGCATCACAGCCGTCCAACGTGCCCTGCCTGAACTGCCCATAACACTCGTTAAAGTTTTTCTTTGATTATGCAGTAGTCAATGAAAACTTTAAAGTTCTGTTAATCAATGATGAGGTACAGTGTTGTGACATCATATTTGCTCATGCTCGAGCCCGCCAGAAGGCCCCATCATCCTGATCAACTCGACTTTGATCTTGCAACTGATGGAGTACCTGACAATTTTATCCGCGCTGACATCAAGATGACTAACGACGAAAAAGTCACAGCTCGTCACATCATTATGGCCACAGACCAGCAACTTCAGCTACTTGCAGATGCCAAGCAATGGTATGTTGATGCAACTTTTAAAGTTGTTCGATCGCCATTTCAGCAACTTCTCTCAATTCATGCATTTCTACGGCCTGGTGACTGCATCAAACAAGTACCTCTCGCTTTTTGCGCTAATGAGCCGCAGACAGGAAATAGATTACACGGAGGTGTTTGATGCACTAAAGATCATTCTGCCATGTGAACCAGAGGTTCAAGAAGTAGTGCTCGACTTCCAAACTGCGTTGTGGAACTCCACTCGTGAAGTCTTCAATGTGCACCTTCACGGTTGCACTTTCCATTGGGCTCAGGCCATATGGAGGAAGGTCAAGTCATTAGGTCTGGCCACAGCATACATGGAGCAAGGAGCCAAGTACAGCTTGATCCGAAAGCTATTGTCCCTGACTTATCTGCCAAAGAGGCACATCGTAGAAGCCTTCAATTGTCTCAAGGCTGAAGCTGCAACCTCCATTCAGCTTTCAGCTCTTTTCCAATACTTTGAAGCCACTTGGATAAAAGCAAGAACATGGCCAGTCAGCAACTGGTGCAGTTTTAGAAGAGCTGTGAGGACAAATAATGACCTGGAAGGCTAACATACTCGCCTTAGTCTCCGAGCAATGAATGACAACCTCGTGCTCTATCTACTTATTCCTCTCCTCCGCAAGGAAGCACTGACCGTCAGTCTTCAGGAACCAACTTGTTAGTGAACACAAACTGACATCGTGCAGAAGAAAAGCTAGTCGTGACCAGCAGACCCGTCAGCTGTGGGAAGAATATGAGGCAAAAAAGCATTCAACATCCTCATTCTTGAATGTTTGCCAATGTGTTGTGCCTGTACCAGCCATACCTCTGCACCAGTAGTTAAGTGTTTCATTCTCAGTAGTTAAGTATTTCATGTGCATGGATACATGTATAATTTGTATGTGCGACTTTCTTTGTGTTATTACGTTTGTCTGTGTGACTTTAGTTTTGTTGTTTAGTTTTGGCGAACAACAAGTCTGTTTGCTGTATTCTGGGTGAAACTAAACTGTGTTTTCTACATGTTTTCTAGTTCAATAAATAATCTGATCAACATTTTGTGTACTAGATCATTTTAACATCTATCGATGGCCAATTAGAACCGGATATTACGTCCATTGCAATATTCATTAAATTTCACTCTGTCGGTTTTCCATTTGAGAATTCCTATGAGGAACAGGACGGTACCACATCGGGATACAGCAACATGAAATGACGTATATTTATGCCTAAATAATTTAAATCCACATAATTATTGACACAAACAGGTAATTATTGTTTTTGTCGTCATTATTTCATTGTCTAACCACAGTTTCACATTTTTTTGACGAACAATTGTAAATAAACAAACTAGCAAGGCACTCGCCCCTGGTGTTTTTATGATCTGATGCCACCTTAGGGGCGAGGGTCCGTATGGCAGAATCTTGAGTGTTATAAGCAAATTTGCTCCTTCTCGCAATGCAGACAAGGGACAGTTTAAAAAACCTAGATTTTCATATCCATAAATGTCTTAACATCAATCTTGACTAGAGTGCAACAACAGTCATGCTCCTTAATCAACAGAATCAACGAAATCCAACACAATTTTAAAATTGTCGTCCAACATGGCTTCCCTGAGAATCGAATACGAGACAAATATCACAGAGGTAGCAGAATGTTGTGTCTGCGGGGCGAGGTCGAGTGGAGGAGCCAGCAAGCAACTCGCGCTTATCAATTGGACGCGCTTCTGCAGGTGATTTACGAAGAGAATGGGTCAGAGATGATATAATACTGTTTCATACCGCAGGTTTGAATATAACAATGACCTGTATTGGTTCGGCTTTCTGTTAGAAATCACGAGTTCCATCAAATCATGTTGCATTGTGGGAGTCGGCCATGTTGAGTTTTTGAACAAAGTTTCATGATGTGCCGTATTTTAGTGCTCAAACAGAACAATTAGACAAAACTGTAGTAACAGAAACAGTCCTCGCGTCATTTTGTCATATAATCTTTCATTTTGTCACAAATTGTTTTGCATGGAGGTCTTTTGTAAGTTTTTAGCGAGTTCCGCGGATCTTCGCCTCTACAGCGCGGATGTGAGAAATCGAAAGTCGTAAATTGCGCGGAGCTGTCAGAGGCGAAGTTTCTTTGCCTAAAAACAAACATGCTATATACATACACTTTTAATTGTCGACTGGCAATTTCGTCCACATTATTTATGACCATATTGACAACTCAACAAACAAATTTTCTACGCTTCCAATTTATTTAATAATAAATATTTGCATTTATGTACACAACACTCGCTGTTGCGGGTACCCCAAATAAACAATAAAACACGATACGAGATAATTTATATTTAGATGAATATTACATAGTTACTTCACTAAGCATAACATACCGAACAACTGCTTTTGATATTGCTTGTACGAAACAACCAATCTCGCGAGTACGAAAGTAGTGTGTACGAAACAGCCGGTGTACGAAACTACCTGTATTCTGTATGTTGTAAAATGGGTATGAAAGCGGGAATCCCCAGTGATCATGTCTTTGTATAAACAATTTTTCGCAAGTAAACGCTTTTGCAATTTTTGCACAGGTTTGAACCACTCGATCTTTTAAAAAGCCACGCGCATCATGAACAGACGGATATTTGACGGATATTTGACAAAATGTTTTGATTAATCCATTACGCTGCCTATATTGAATCCGAGGGTCGATATGCGTTGAACCTTGCCATCACGCCTACCGTCACCTGGCGCCGCCGTAATGCCAGCAAATAATTGTTTGTGCTGAAATGATTGAGCTATCTAATTGGCCGAGCTAATTACCAATCTGATTAATTTATCTACTTTTAGAAAGCGGTTGCTCGATGAATACATTAATATATTTGGTCGATATTAGCCATTTTCAGGTGAACGGCTGTGTCGCTCCAGGTACCTATTTCACTAAATGTCAGTACATAGCGTGTGTGATCACCAGGGAGAGCTGCACAGAAGACAGGAGTCGTTGAGGCGGTCGAAATGAGACGCACGGACATAGGATACATAGTAGCGATTCGCTTGACATTCGGTTCGGTGGCGATGGTGTGGCCGACCCACGACACCTGACAATTGATTCTTGGATTGCTAGGTCGGTCCGTGTGGCTAGTTTGGTGATATTTAGTTTGGGGAACAAGCTATGCGTACCTTTTATAATCAGTGCCAAGATAATGGCTGTGCCAAATGCTAACACGTGCGCTAGATGTCGCAAACTTTAGATATTGAATTACACAATCGACATTGTGTCATTCGTCTCCATTTAAATGCATGCACGTAACAATTCTATGGCACCAGTGAATGCTAACGAAAAAGCACTCTATGTGCAGGCGTTCAGACGTGCGCGTTTTGGTATTTGGGTTGCAATAATTATAAATATGTTCTGCGCTCAATGCTTAAACAAAACAGTCACTGTCCAATGCTTCACATTGTCTTGACAGAGGACGATGTAATGATCAATGCACACTCATTTTCCGACATTAGCTAAATAGTATACTGGCGAATACGGATAAAGGGCGGCACCATAAAGTGTGCATGATCCTCCTCGGTTGTGTTGTGTCACGCGCCATCAGGTCATCCAAGATAAATGAACACGTCTCGCCAAGTTTTACAGCTGGTACATTGTCCTTAGGAATAAGAAATACATTTCTTGAAAAATATCCACATATATAGGTTGTAGCTCGTTAATAACAATGACAATGTGTTTTTATGGATGTTATGGTGTCGACATCTGTTGAATCATGATGAGATCGTCCTTATAGATACTTTACCCAGATAACCACAGGCATTAAATTATGACATCAGCTAAGAAAGTAGCAACAGTGAATTGATAATGCCTAATTATACTTTTTATTGTGTTTAATGGATTGTGTGTAAATTTGATAAACACTGGAAATTATCTAATTACTTCTTGCAGGACGATCTAATTACACATAGCGGTAAAAATGTGCTATAGCAGAGCACAAAGTTAATTGTGCCCATGTTCATTGTCATTATTGCATATAGCTTAGTATAAATGACCATATATTACCATGGTAAATCCTGACTTAGTAAATCATAACGCGTGGCAAATGTTAGAATGTATGGAGATTTTATATCTGGACCACAGTACATCTGTATCTACCGTTCACTTTTCCATCGATTAGAGTACACGCAACATGAACATTAATTAACACACACATACTGTGTTCTCAATACCATGACGTACTATACTCGACCTCCCAGATCATGGAAATATTCTTCCGACGGATGTATTCGGCTTCTGTGTAGATTAATATTAGAACTGTATAATTCATCTCATTTCAAATATGCTTCCACATAAACTCAACATCGTTGACGTATCGAAACGCAAGCCATCAATATGTACCCGCGCCTCTTGGAGATGCGCAGAATGTAATCAATGTGGATAAAAGCAGTGCATCTTTTACTTTTTGAGCCGACAGAGCTGACGGACCAAACGAGATGGCTGACCAATCACAGTCAACCACGAACATACTCGGGCTGACCTCCGATACATGTTACGTAATTATTTAAATACACGGTCAGAAGCATACAACATAGTCATTGTCGGTTGGAATCAGTTTATCTAACTAGAAGTCAATAGAAAGGCATCTATTTCATATTGGGAATCATCATATGTCTCTCATTCAGTGAACGGATCGATGTTTGACAAATTCGGTTGTAACGGCAATTTGCCATTATTGATATTGATGCGCGGCTTAACCTCCCGCCTGTTCCTAACAATGGATTGTAACAAGAACGATAGCGCATACAAAAACGCAACTGACAAGATGTGTACAGATGTGGGCCAACATGTGCTGCTTTTGGCTCTTGCCATTTGTATTAAAACAACACCGAAGCTTGAGTAAATGCTACGCATTTTTCTCTAAGCCACACATCAGCATGTAATTTTTTGTGAAAAAGCGGTCAAATAGCTTAAATCAAGGGAGATGCTTACCTATCAAGATTATGTTCCATCAAGCTATTTCTTGTAGTATAGCATCAATTACTTTTGTATCATATGGTGCTACTGGATAGGTGCTGTGAATATGATGGTTTTTTTGTGGGTACACTGCTTGAGTATTTCCATCATATATACATTGTTGTCTACCCTGTCTTATTTCTAGCTGAAGGGGGATGCCTCATGCTGGTTGTAGACTTCCAGGTACATGATGTGCTGGTAATGTTTGCCCTTGCTGTAATCCTTACTTCAAACGCCTCTCTGGTTCCGTGGTTTCAAGGTGTACCATGCTGATTGTGCGTGTTGCTATCCTCGTTTAGTATGTTTGTACCAGTTACAGTGCTGCATTTCTGAATGCCATTGTAAATATTTCAAGGTAATTGTATATCTATATTACAATATACAACTGATCAACAATAGTTCGCTGTAAGTAGTGAAGAAAACATATAATCCATATTGTTATTCCGCTAACCGTTGTTTTACCGCGTATTAACTATGCTACGCTATCCACATCAAATGAGGGCAATGAATTTATCTTTATATATGGTGTATAATTGTCTAATAGTGGCTGGCGTCGAGACACACTCCTTGTTAAGTGATTATATTGATCGCATCTGCTTATTTGCTGCTACTTGATTAACAAGCGATGCTTTTGTTATGACATTAGTAGTTTTGTACTGCAAATCTCTTGTCAAACTGCAATTGTCGCATTATCAACCGTCATTGGCTGGCTGTATGACAAACGGATTGCCGACCAGAGTTAGCATTGGTGTTATTGTTAAATACTCATAGTCTCGATATAAGACGGACCTCCCACTCTTCGATTTCTTGGGCAAACTGTAGGTTTAGTTACAGAGCGTAACTCTTTAAGCTAAACTGGATGTTGTGTTGCCGCGTGTTTTAATCATGATATATGCATATCCACAAGATGTATGCTGCGCTTGTTGAAGCTCAGCGCAGGACTATTTGTTAATTACGAAAGACAGGCTGCATGGGATGACTTCTAACATAAGTGAGACCATGACCAACCCTTCTATGACATCCCATCCCTACTCTCAGTTTCCCCCGTAGTGTATTTGTGTGGGCAGACGGATGAGGCCGTGACCCAGGCCCGGGAGGGGGGCACTTGGCCTTATTCTGGATAGGGGTGTGCCGCGGGACCTAAAAAACCCGTACCCGTCGTACAAGGTCAAAATGGCCAAAAAGCATACCCCGTCGTACAAGGTATTATGCGAATGTATAACCCGTCGTACACATTAAACCTGAAAAACATACCCCGTCGTACAAGTATGAGGCCAAAAAACCCGTCGTACAAGTCGTGAGGCCGAAAAAACATACCCCGTCGCGCGGCACATATATACTACCTCTATACACTTTAGTGCCCCCCCCCGGGGACCCAGGTGAAGTGAAACGCATCGTTTTGTGATATTCAAAAGCTGTTCTATCCATGATATGTGTGCTTGCTCTTTCCCATGACAGATCGCATCGCCATCGCAAATGCATTGCTATCGAGGTCTCTTTATAGCAAACCAAAGTGTTCTTAATAGTTGTTGTTGTTTAGCTATGCAGCCTATCGAAATGAACCAGGTGTCGCGGGATAACACGGAAAGCTCGGTAGTGACGCTATGCTGTACATCCAAGTTAGGTGCAATCATTGACTGCTCAGTACGTGGTGCCATACGTTATGATGTACTATTTCGGACGCGCGATATATATCCGACATATGGTCGATCAACGAGTGTGGCTCAGTGTTTACAAATTTGCTTTGCTTAACATATCGCTGCTAATTACAGATGAAAAACGCGGGAACATCGATGACTTTCATCACCTTAGAATAAAAATCGTCTACAGACGCTGTATTTATTGGAACCATGCTTATGGTAGAATCGGACTATTCTACTTTTCCGCTTACAATTAAGGGTAAATGGGTCAGTAGCGGAGCATGTTCTGAAGATGGTTTTGTAATGTAGCCAAGTTGATTAGATTATTATTGAATGCACCGACTGAACAACCTGAAGCATCTCATCTATTCACTGACATGCTCCATTCGCACCTTAGCCTGGGTGGACTGCATCAAAAGAGCATTCTTCAATGAATATCCGCTGTATGCTTTGATGATTTTTTTTATGGTGTAGTCATACTATCATGGCTGTCATATATACAACGCTGAAAATATACTGGCTCTGTGTGTCAATAGGCTGACAAATTGATAAAAGTGGCAGTGCCGTACTTGGTGCATTGTTGCATTATGTCATAAAAAGATCCTTCTGACGCGTACACTACTTATTTCATTCATGCCTAATGGCCCTTGCATTATTATGGCAATATCGCGTGGATAGGTAAGTGAGCGGGGCGATAAATCGTATCTTTGACAATATGAGTGAATCATGCTTAATAGCCAGTATACCTGCGAGTGTACTTTTAATGATCTTAGGGTAGATTGTGCGATACAGCTTTTGGACTCTTCCATAGTTCAAAGACGACATACCTTAAAGGAAGTGCCGCTGCTATTTGCTATAGTTACCAATCAATGAGTCGTATTTAAACAGCGTGCTATGCTGACCTTTAGTAACCCCACAATCAGGTATGTTAACGTGCTCGCTCTAACTAACACAGAGCAGTAGCTCCATGTGATTCAACATGCGTTCTTGCGGAATCATTTTCATTTATCTTATTATCAGCTGTTTTAAGCACCACCGTTTATAGTTGAGTATATACCTGAAACTAACTGGATTGTTCACACAATAAGGCGTAGGCGTCAACAATACAATAGTGACGCCCAGTCTGTCAAATTGCGCACGACCATTGCGCTGCATAGAATTAAATCACAATCACTTTTGCTCAGAACAGTAAAGTCGCACAAAAAAAGGCCTTTAACACGTTGTCAAGCTATTAATGGAAACTTTCCCTGTTTTAAACACGAACAAGTTCAGTTAACATTCAACCTCACATATCGTTTTCGAATACTTCGAAAACAAAAGTATTGGTGCAAAAGTATGGTTCCCGACAATGTTAAGGCCATTAACGTCTGTAAATGCTCATTGCGACAGAGTAGCTCTCGGGGCGGAAAAATGGGAGTCTGTGGTCAAACACGTGGCATCTCATTAATTTGTGACTTGTTTGTAGAAATTGTAATGAGAATAGACAAGTATCTAAGAATGTAGCATTTGTTTATTTTTACCTATTCAGTTATAGCATAAACCATGAGAGATTGTTGGAAATAAATATAGATTAATATGTTAATGAGGGCGACATACAAGTCGGCCAAAGACAAGTCAATACTTATTTAAAGTAATGATAACCTCCCCGTAATTGATGAATTCATAGGTATGGTTCTACACACCCATCTCAAATAGGTGCCTTAAATCAAAATCCCCTACACTTTCCTGCAGCATTTTGTTGTAAGAGCTCGTTGTCTGTAGTGAAATGTTCTCTCCATCACAGATATTACACCAACAGACAAAGAAACACTTTCTCTTAGCAAAAGTGACTTTGATGCCGATGTGGCGAATGTTATATTATTACAATATAAATCAATTCTCTATCAATCGGTCACGAGTTTATTATTCATAAAACCTTGGTAGTCATGACAATGCGCAGAAAATATCTAAGGGTGTATTGGGTCATAAATGGTCTTGGTTACGAAATATTTATTGCAATGTAGGTGAATAATGATCAACTAGAAAGAACAACTATCAGAATGCAATGGTTTATTTGACAAGACCTAAATCAATGGAATGTGCAGTAAAATAAATGGAGTAAAGATGATGTGCTGGCCTTGATGCTTAGTTGACATTGTCTAGTTAAACCTAAGCTTATTTCGCATAAAATGTACAGCGATATAGTATATATAGTGTAGGGATGAAGGTGCAATGCCTACGAACCCATGAAGAAAAATTGACATCAATTACGACCTCTAAGAAACTTATTGTGGACATAATAAGTAGCTAGTACATGCAGTTGCTAAATATAAAACATACTTTTCGAAATAACGATCAATAATAAGTAAGCAGCCTAAATAGATGATTTACCAAATAAATGTGTATATGTGTCCTAGGTTTGTCAACTACAGTTATAATTTGTTTGCTAATACCAATCAACATATCTAATGTATAATGCCAAAATGTCGGGCACCTTATCATTGCCTGGAATTTCAGTGAAATTTTCACAAAAGCTTTAATGATGACCATCCATGAAAGAACGTTAACCATGTAATACATCCACAAATAGCCATAATGTTTCCAGAAAGCCACAGTAGGGGATGTTTGTTAAATACAATTTCGTTGACTTACCCGAAACCACTCGACCACACCTCCCCGGCGCCATCTCTAACAGCCGCCCAGCTCATTTATCCAGTAAGAATATTGCTTTCTATTATACTATTATGTGATTGTTATAACCAAGGTATTGTTTGCTAACAGAGCCTCTCATGATTGAGACAAGACCAGGTAGAATTGACAACAAAAGTTAGTTAATAGCTAACTAATGACCCCTTATGAAAAATCATACAACAGTTCAAACCATTCTTCAATGCAAAGCCAGCCTCAGGCAATTCCTAATACATAATTAAGGGACACTTGAAGAACAAAATTCCAGATCCAGTCAGTGGTCATTTATGAGACTAATGAGATTGGGAGAAAATATATCAGGGGTAGAAAGTCGTTTTCAAAACTTGCTCAATAATGTCTTTATTGTACTAGCCAAGCGATCATTTGCAGTCTTACTGAAGCGATCATAGCAATAGCTTCGACAACCATTTATGAAGTAACTTTGCAAGGGAAGATTAACACAAGTAGTCAATGATTAATGATCATATTTTGGATAGGGGACAATTGCTGGGACATTATATTGTTGTATGATTAATAAAAGAGGAAGGGGAGTGGACAGTCGATACTTGTAAAAGCCTAGTAACACTCCACCATGCCCACACCCTATGCAGGCATCGAAAAGATCTACCTTCACAAATGCAGTAAATGCATAATAACTGTAATCTTGCAGTTTCATTTATGCTTGGCATATTTGTTGTTGTCGTCGTGGCGACCCATGGCTTTGATCCCTTTGTTCAATTACTCGCGTGTCTGGTCGATTGATGCTTGATGTGATGATGCTTTGAAATATGTAATTGATTGCCTATAGTGATGGATGAGCAAGTAATAAATGGTTTATGATGGTTTATTATGGATTAGCCAGTAAAAGATGCAAATATAGAACAGATGCATTTTCCCCTAGATTGACGGAGAGAGTAGGTGCATGCTGTTTTCATTTTCATTTCCCTATTATATGGAGCGCTATGCAAAACGGCTCTGTTGGGTGCCCAAGCGGGCAATCGTGCCCAAGAACATTGGCTACAGTGGCGCACACATAATATATAATAGTGAACAATGTGGACCAGCAGAAATAGTGCAGTGTTTATCGATACATACGCTCAACATGTCTAACGCGTGGTGAAGTGATATACACAATATCCACTTGCGTTGAGGAAGAAACACGGCTTAGGTTTTAGACGAAACTTTTATTTCTTAGCTTAGATATTTTGAATTTCAGATTAATCTTTCCCCAGATAAGCTTGGAGGCCGCAGGTGAACTGATTTTCAGAGATAGAAATGATCACCTCATCTACTAAGGCACGCCCATTGGGCATGTATTTTCTAATCAGTGCCTATAGTTGCCAAGGCCGAACGTGCAAAGAGCGATGAGATTTGAGATGTGCATGAGAAACGTGGGTCACTAGTGAATTCAGAAGACTTCAATTATTCATGATCAACACAACCAACCTGTCTTCGATTTTGTTCCGTGATCAGTACTTTTCACTAGCTTGAGTGACAAGGGTTTACAACCAGACGATATTTAGCGCATTAAAAAGTGATAGTTCGATGCTGTATGCTCTAATCAAATATGTTTTGCACGAGATTTATGATGCGATGGCTACTGCCCTTGTATTAAAAAGGGTGACGCGTTCATCTGGTTGGCGCATGAGATCAGCACAGACCACACCGTTCATATAGGCTTGCTAACATGGACGGCCAACAGTTATTAGCGCGTCCGGCACATGTCCTGTGTTGTTCAGCCTCGCCTCCAACTGCTCCAAATTAGTAGAATCCGACATGAAATATTTGAAAACTTTAAGACACCGCGCCAGGAGCTTATTTACCATGTGCCTGACTGTGTCGTGCATGATGGCATTACAATAAGGATTGACCTCATACACATCGCCAGATGACAATAACCACAATTGTAGTAAGTCATCGCATGGAGCTGGTCAAATGTGTCTCACTAGAGATACCAGCTTCTTGGCCAGTTTTTGCTTGGTTCCCGGTGCCGGATCACACTCTGTTATGATTGTCCCCACTATGCTTGATCATCCCCCCATAACATAACTGCCGTAATACCTTCGCATAAATTGATATGGTGATAAAAATCAAATCATTAAGCAGAAAACTCAAACAAGAAACGAAACATTATCGATCAAAGTCATGGACCTCCGTGAGATATACTTAATTAAAATTTCTTAGCTCTAGATATCGGTATGTGGTAAAAATACCTCGATCTAGTATTTTGCATATATACATCACTATTTAATGTGCAATGAAAACCATAATTGGCAGGTAATAAATTTATCTTCAATGCGATTGAAAATATTCGCAATGGAGAAGATTATTAGTTTGTGAAACACGGCGTTTACTGAGGGGGTGGGGGGGACAGGTATGTTGAGCAGAAGACAATATTGCAATAGTTCAGATGCGGTAATACAAATGTTTTTGTACACATTAAGCCGGGATGTACTTAAAGGTTAATGTCTTATCCACCAGTTTGATATGCGATTAACAAGTTATTGGTAGTCGATATAGAGCGAGATCATCAGTATGTTATTGACTATTTTACCGCCCTTAATAATTGCCCTTATGACTTCCGAACGGGAGTAATTATAGCTTAGAAGATTAGCAATTGGTTGTTTTTACAATTGCAAGATCAGAGAGGACGACAAATAGTGTATTGATTGCTAGTCATTGCAACCTCTCTACATTAGGAAGATCCATTATATTACTGCAAAAATAGAGCGAAGTAAATTAAGCTTTGCTAAAAAGGAACAAAAGCATACAAGCATTACGTATCAGTACGTACGGTCTTGAACATTTCCTTGACGCTAGAATAACTAAGCACAGCAAAGGTTATGGCGATTCTGAAGTCAATGTGCCATTAGGATTATCATGTCATCAAATATGCTACATTGTGTAGATATATATAGGCTGTTTGCGTCATCCGTGCTTTAAAGCAAAGGGTACATAACAAGTTCCCCTTATATTGCAAGCTATACAAGAACAGTAAAGCACCAGTGCACCTAGTTCGCGTAAAGTTCAGGAGGCGCATAGGGGTGGTTTCGTTGTTATGGCGGCAAGTACGTGCTCCTAACAGTTATTCATAATGTCATAGATATTTCTTACTCATTCCAAATTATTGAATAATAACTCCAATGTTTTAGATTGATGTTTTACAGAACAATAACTATCCATATAAATCCATTGTGATACAAAATGATCCAATTCAGTATGTACTTGTCGGGACAATTTCATATGATAGGAACATCGCAAAATGTGCTTACATGAGTCATGATCCTTTGTCATATGAAACAGCCACTGTAACGACGTAGCGTTGCTGTTATACTTTCTGAACTCACCATAGTGATGTATGTTGTAGGTGTAAGGATTCTTGTCGACATACCCTGTCAACATATAAACTGAAGGTTTATTCTTCACACCGTGTGTAAATCAATGACATTGATAAACAATGTGCAGCGATTGATCTGTAAAGTTTGTAGCTGTTTATTGAATTAATGTGTACATAATTAGAGCTTGCATCACTCTTTAATGATTGATTGAAAGCCAGAAGTATATTGGCTTTGTCACCCTCATGAATCAGTAATTGTGGAATGATACAGCAGTTAAGGTTTGTATTCACGTTCAGTTTCTAAAAGCCTGATTCAAATCACGGAGCTCAACCTAAATTGTCATAACCAATTATGTGTAGGGCTCTACAGTATTGGCTTGCTCCATATTTGCAGAATACATATCAAATAAACTTGGTATGGAACAATAGTCAAACCGGTCAAGGCATATGTGACAGATGACCTTTTGGATCATGATAAGTATGCTCCCTGCACGTAACGCTGCTGTTAGACATGAATGGTAAAACGAGGAACACTTTTCATCGTGAATGTCGCCTTTCTGTTTATGCAACGCAGTTCGGGAAATGCCCTCTGCCCAATCCGTCTGGTGTGCAATATATCTATTTAGGTTTCTGCAATAAACCACGTAATTCATATTATTGACCCGGCTGTTATACATATTTCCACCTCGGAAGGGTCCCTTTAGACCCGCTGAGGTCGTTTTGGAACTTTGACAGCCATTGCCTTTTCACAACCCTTCTCTCTTGTGATAGAAGGTAGGCGTGTGGGGTGTAAAGCCCCCCTGGGTACTTCATGTCTTTTTCGGCGTCGTATGGAAGGCTGGTTGTGTTTGTTTTTTCCCAACGGGTGATTTACTCAGCTGATTGATCCTGTTGGATTGATCACGTTTTAATGCCATTTTTATTCAGAGGTTTCCTCGTTAGTCCATGCTTCGGGAAAGTGCTATATTGCCGAGGACAACCGTTCTAACGCCGTATCGCTATCATCTGGAGCCATCAGGGCCTACTGACGTGTGGTCGAGACGAAAATAATGGCACGGTAAAATCAGATGTAATAAACTCTCATTCATCGGCTTAATGGATAAGGCAGCACAAGAAAGAACCTGAACTCATGCGCTGAACTGAAAATTCGTGTTCTTGCGTTTGTATCATCTCGGCTAGATTATTGCAATTCATGCAACATTGGCTTCCTGTGGAATAACACATTATATAATAACTTATGCTGCACGTCTATTAATATAATATTGATACATGGAGAGTCATCTGCTGCTAGTCTCCAAATCCCCCTCTATGACTACATAACCGCCCTCCGCCAATTGGGTACACTTGATTTTACGATATCGTAATCTGAAGAATTTTTTTTAATCAATGCTATGATCATTTATAATATGACGTATTTCTTCCATAATAATGAACTGGTAGCTCCAGGGCCTTTGGGCACAATTATTTCCTGGAAATGCTGCACTTCGAAACAAGGCCGTGTATGTATGTATGTATGTATGTATGTATGTATGTATGTATGTATGTATGTATGTATGTATGTATGTATGTATGTATGTATGTATGTATGTATGTATGTATGTATGTATGTATGTATGTATGTATGTATGTATGTATGTATGTATGTATGTATGTATGTATGTATGTATGTATGTATGTATGTATGTATGTATGTATGTATGTATGTATGTATATGTATGTATGTATGTATGTATGTATGTGTATGTATGTATGTATGTATGTATGTATGTATGTATGTATGTATGTATGTATGTGTATGTATGTATGTATGTATGTATGTATGTATGTATGTATGTATGTATGTATGTATGTATGTATGTATGTATGTATGTATGTATGCATGTATCATGTATGTATGTATGTATGTATGTATGTATGTGTATGTATGTATGTGTATGTATGTATGTATGTATGTATGTATGTATGTATGTATGTATGTATGTATGTATGTATGTATGTATGTATGTATGTATGTATGTATGTGTATGTGTATGTATGTATGTGTCTGTGTGTATGTATGTATGTATGTATGTATGTATGTATGTATGTATGTATGTATGTATGTATGTATGTATGTATGTATGTATGTATGTATGTATGTGTATGTATGTATGTATGTATGTATGTATGTATGTATGTATCTGTATGTATGTATGTATGTATGTATGTATGTATGTCTGTGTATGTATGTATGTATGTATGTATGTATGTATGTATGTATGTATGTATGTATGTATGTATGTATGTATGTATGTATGTATGTATGTATGTATGTATGTATGTATGTATGTATGTATGTATGTATGTATGTATGTGTATGTATGTATGTATGTCTGTATGTCTGTATGTATGTATGTATGTATGTCTGTATGTATGTATGTATGTATGTATGTATGTATGTATGTATGTATGTATGTATGTATGTATGTATGTATGTCTGTATGTATGTATGTCTGTGTGTCTGTGTATGTATGTATGTCTGTCTGTCTGTATGTATGTATGTATGTATGTATGTATGTATGTATGTATGTATGTATGTATGTATGTATGTATGTATGTATGTATGTATGTATGTACTTTGCCAGTCAATGTGCCAATTCGTTTGCGAATCAATAGAACCGCCTTTCTAAATCGACGGTATTGACCATGTATGCTAATGTTCCATTCACGCTCTTTACGTATTTATCATATAACTCGGGATAGCATTCCCATGTCTTTGAAATTACATCATATGCTTCCGTACATAGTACCAAAATTCAGAGGCCTGTTACAACGACATCAACCTAAATAGTTTTTTTATAAACGCTGAAGCTCGTCACATCTCTATTTCCTTTGATAATTCATAGCATTTGCTTGAAGAAAATTCAAGGCATTGGCATCCTCCTCGAGAACCTCAGAAATAAGATTGGGACGTTATTTGTTTACTGAGTGACTTTTAATCCTGCCTTAACCTCAGCAGTCAGTATTGATGGATGGCAGTGCAATTGATCCCACACAGCGTGCCTCAGGAGATATAACCTTAGACAGACAACTAGCTGCGTAGCTTTATCCAGTCAAACATAGTACAGAAAACAATACCCTTCAATTCATTGATACGATCTTGTCTTCATTTTGTGCGTAACGTGGTTTAGGTGACGGAACGTTTATTTCAACTGTCAAACTGATCATCCGAGTTTATCGGCAAACAGTGTGTGCCTAATGACGGATATGTTGTGGACCGATAGAACTGCAACACGTGGACGATGATTATACGATACATTTATAAGGGCTATTCCACCATTGTCCAGATTAGAAGGGTAAACTATGTCGTGTACGGACTCGATAGGGTATCCGTAAGACAGTAACAAATATATTAGACCATAGCCTCTTTTAATCAATAAACGCTGACCTGAATCGAATAATAAACGCCATGCGCGAGTCTTACAGGGTCTTATTTCACTTCTTATTGAATGTATATTAAATCGGTTTTATATATTTCGAAAATAAAATTCTCGAAGAGGTAGAGGGGCGCAACGTCATATATAAAACGCAATGTGACATTACCTGTTTTACGCTTCCCTTTCTACCCGGGTCACATTGCACACGTAATAGCGCGCTAAACGGATATCCCTAGAGATCCCTCAGCAACACTAATCCAACCACTCATGTCTTACCATTTAAAATCCGTACACTGATGATATAAAGCATGGTTGGAAATGGCTTTTGTGTTAGTATTATTTATAGTATAAGAGCGACGTATATACCCTTTCCAATTGAAGTGGAACAACACCATGCAGTTACTAGAATCAACGCACAATATTCGAAGAAAATTTCTCACCATATCTGTCAGCCTCGATTCCTATTAATTGCTTAACCGGTCATGCTAACATAATTCGGCATGATTCACGACGGTATACATACACTCCATGTAACGCGATGCAGTATTGCCATGAGTAACTCAGTAATATTTCTGTAGTTGAACTTTCCCAATCCACGTGGTCATGAATGGGATTTGTGAGCACACAGAACACGAAACTGCACTATAGCATTCTTCGTATGACGCCTTGATTGCTTGCTGCGCAAAATGATATTTCAAAGATAAATTCCAGCCGTTAGTTATATTAAGGCTCGCGTTACAACCTCAGTAATACAATGAACCACTCGTATTGATGAAATGCAGAACAATAAATGTATTGTGTTATTGCCCATTTTGATCATTCGATCACCAGTAATCATACTGGACGCAGTCAAGGCTGTTTACACAGGAAAGGTCCTGCTTAGAGTTACCAGGCTCCGACAATTAGACAGAATTGTCCGCCACACGTCCAACTAGGGCTTGCTGGTGGGCATGGACAGGGTGCACCACCACCACTCATATCACAAGGGTGGGGTATGAACTGTATCCTATTCGCGAGCCACTCTCCAATAACCCAGAGCCGGGGATCTCAACATCATTCCCAAAAGAGTGACAGCCAACGTTAAAGATGCTTTCAGATTACACGAGCTCACCCAGGAAATTAGGCATAAAATACAACAGTGGAAGTTGCTGGTGCGCGGAACAGGCGCCAGAGTTGATGGCATTGTCGGCATTAAGACAATCCTCAGACAGTCCATCCCCCTAAAAGACATCGCCGTTAAGAACATAATATGCAACAGCACTGTTCACCATCAACGGCCAGCTTTTAGTGGGAAGAGTGTACCTGAATATAGGCTCAGTCAGTAAGCCAGGATTCTGTTATCAAATTGCACTGAGAACGTTGATGGTTGTGCGCGTAAAAAATGTCATTATCATTACACGTGTAAAAATAGTTTCATGCATTTCGTGCTCTGATGATCACACCAGAATCATTTATTATGATAAACCTTCACCTTAGCCGTTCTTAGTTTGAACACGCATTTTAACGCATGTTTTGAACGCTAGTGTGTAACAAAAACCACAGGCGTCTGCTTTTGATTTCGACCATGCATTTCAAGGACCTGTACCAATCAACGTGAATCATTATGTTGACACGCAATGGCTGGAACGGTATAATTCTTTTACGCGTGTTGAAATGCCGATATATCTTGAACGTTTGGGTTGCGATAATTGTAGAGGCTACTTGAATATTCGTTGCATTTATATATTTTATATATATATATATATATATATATATATATATATATATATATATATATATATATATATATATATATATATATATATATATAGATATATATATATATATATAGAGAGATATAGAGATATCTATATATGTGATATATATATATTATATATATATATATCTATATATATATATATATATATATATATATACTACATATATACTGAAAATCTAACATGTGATGATATGGGCTTAGGGTATTATTACCTGCATTGCTCCAATATATATATATATATATATATATATATATAGATAGATATATATATATATATATATATATATATATATATATATATATATATATATATATATATATATATATAGATATATATATCTATATATATATCTCTATATATATATATATATATATATATATATATATATATATATATATATATATATATATATATATATATATATACAAGGACGCCTCACGTGTGGGGAGGAGAAGCTAGTCAGTTGGCTATTGAGATTATTATCAAACTGTTTGTTCTTAAAGAGGAATTTTGAACACAATGGCAATCCGGTGGTCTGGGGTTGCACAATTAGAAAAAGACCCAACAAAAAGCAAAATGTGGACAAGAAAATGTTTATTGTTTGTTTGGTTCACTAATTCGCCATTGCAAAGTACCTTACCGCATGCGTTAAGAAAGGTACAGAGAGGGGTCTTCAACTGGTTGCTAGTTGACCAGAGGATGTTCAGTGCCGCAGAGATTGGAAAGAAGAACTTGCAAGTCATGTGGTATGATGGCGACTGTCATGGCCCCACATGCATGGCTCTTTGCGAAGACCTTGCATTGGCTGGATTGTTTACTCGCATACTCAAGGAGACTGTAGGTAAGTGGAAGTATAGGTACGTTACGAGAGAGGGGAGAGGGATGACGAAAATGAATAGCGGAGGTGAAATAACCATCGCTCCCCTGAGCGCGGCTCTCACAAAGAGCGCTGTAATAAGTGCAGAGGGTTTAACGGAAGTCCGATCAACTATGTATTCTACCCGGATGACTTAAAGATCTGGTCAGACCCGAGCCAAGATCCAGCTTTTTTTCATTCGACCGTAAGCTAGGCTTGGTCGCGGAGAAGTCGTCGGCGGAGTGGCCTAAGTTATAGGACTTGGAAGACAGCTAGTACAGGGTAAAGGGGACTCTTATACGTACAGCCGAATATTATTCCCTTGCAGCTTGTGGTAGCCTTCTACGCACCCTTAGAGGGGATGCCGGAAAAACTTGTAGGTTGTTATTTGATGACTGGGTTAGCTAAGACATAATGTCAAATGGACCAGTGACGATGAACACTATGGTTCATTCGTCCTTAACGCTGCCCATCCCAATAGGATATTTGCTGGCAGGTTACGCCGCAGGGGTAAGCAATACCGCACAAGTCGTGACACTTCTCATATATATGCGTATACCCCTAGATTTGTTTTCTCTGAGTAAAGAAATAAGCATAGTAAGTGTCTGACAGTCTCAGTTTTACCAGCATTACAGCTGATTCTTCAGCTACCTCAATTATATCAGTCGTACAGGTTAATCACGTTTTACCTCATTATTCCAGAAGCAATCTTTCTTCGTTGAC
This sequence comes from Urechis unicinctus, assembly GCA_034190875.2. Classification (NCBI taxonomy): domain Eukaryota; kingdom Metazoa; phylum Annelida; class Polychaeta; order Xenopneusta; family Urechidae; genus Urechis; species Urechis unicinctus. Next base: position 3,616,580 of record CM067357.1, read on the forward strand.
AACGCCATCTGGCATGCTAGTCAAAATTTGACTTCTTGCTGTTAAACCCGCACGTAAAAGTGCATTTATTGTTATAAATAAAGCATATTACTACCATTCCGGTATCGTGGACATCTATTGAGAATATGAGCGACATAATCGTGTTCTAATGCCAAAATATGCCACACATATGTATATGTATATAAGTAACGAATATTTACCATTAAGTTGAATCTCTAAAATGGGCCTGCCTCTGCAATCAGGATTCCCTGCTTAAATATACCAATGGTTTAATACCTAGGTTTTATCCTAGGCATAGCACTTGGCCATGCGGTGGCATTTGCATATATCCATTAAATCTCTTAACTTAACTTTAACATTTCGTTAACTTTTCAAAACGTTTGTGCTTGACATCAATTAACATTTGCGCTGAACTAAGCATTGTGTTTTGTAGTATAGAGCCCAAATAGGTACCTCCAATAAGTAAGCCAAAATGCAAACGTTCTCTTAAAAAACCTTAATCGTCGCCAGTCATCAGGGTCTGACAAGGCGCTAAAGGGTTATGAGCGATTTGAATCGACTTAATTCTTTACATGCTGACAAATGCTATTACGGGATGGTCATGTTTAGATATGATTGGTATGGTGTTATTAAAATGCATCAATGGACGATGCAGTCACTTCTTGAACTTTGTAACCTACAAGCTCGAAAGGCTAGAGGCAAATGATCTTATTTTGTGAAAGAAAATCCTATTGTATTTAAATGTCAATTTGGTTTAAGGAAGCGTTGCGGAACCAACTGTGGCGTTCATTTATCTTCTTGATGATATCATTCATGAATACATAAAGGAATACTCAACCTTATGGCCTTTTCATTGACTTCAGTAAGGCTTTGATACTGTAAAAACATTGTATTGCATTGCCAAAACTACACAAGAATGGTATAAGAGAAGATATATCAACATGGGTAGCTATTTACCTCGATGTCTGAGTAGAGTATATGTCACATAATGATAGTCCTTGCGTCAGATGCAACTCACCACATTTACTGCACATTTACCCATGTTATAGCATGGGTTATCGTTTTAGATTGTTTGATAAAAATACATATTATAATGAGTTTTGCGTTTTCATTATCAGTTTTAAACTAATGGTGATGTGTGAAAAGCAAATTGATAAAAAGACTTATTAATTGCAAGAGCATTGACATCCATAAATAGACCGATAGCGCTATTTGCGATCAAGCTTACCGAATGGATTCTATAAATTAGGAAGTTATAAACTGAGCAATATATCGGCCTGCCAAATGGTTATAACATACTAAGTGTGGTGGGGCGGGGGGGATGTGGTGGGGTAAAATATTGTCAGATGTAACATAATAGGTGGCAATATATTAGTGGATTAAATTATTTTGCTTGTTCTGCAGATGAGGTGAGATTTTGTGAGCTACCGGTGGACAATTCTTTATATATCGCACAAATATATGTGATTTGCGTGATGACAATTTTGGAATTAAAAACTTGCACTACAATTGCAATTATCCGCCTTGCTTTTGCAATGAACATTTAATCATTGTACGGATCATTATCCACGGTAGCTCTAATGCTCCCGCCCAATTTCATGGCATCATTGATTTGGGTCAAGCGCAGCCAATTTATTGCTGGATACGAAGTACTCAAATAACGGTTGGGATACTACAAGATTAACAATGTCCAGCCATGGACAATATAGTTAGGCACCTTTGAACTCCGAGTGTTCTGAAATACTAATTAGTCATCGGTTATTGATTATCGTCAGGAATATCACCGACAGGACCTGTCCAATGCAGCATATATTACATCCCACATCACTGGCAAAATATCAGAGCAATTAATAAGCCAGTCAAACCAAAGACGCGGCACGCACAAGGTTGATACAACAAGCCACATGTCAAATATATCATCATGCCCTAAGGCACATACCAAAACTGAATACAATATTTACGTGTCAAACAATGTCCGCCAGACTGACCTCTGATTGCTACTGTGAGGAAGCTGGTTCTAAGTTTGCATGATGTTAACTGTTGTTGCCAGCAGCTGAACAGAGACTGACCCTCCGCCTTCACTGACTTCTGCTCAGATGCCGGGTGAGTTGAGGGGAAGTTTGAAGGAGGCATCGCGCTGCAGACCGAAGGCTAAAGGACTTGGCACCTAGTGCATAAAATGTTCAATTGCATTATCTACATGCAATTGCTTTAGGGTTTCTTAAGGACCAGTTGCTTTTTGTGGGCACTTGAATCTCAGTTGTCACCAGACGGGGTCTTCACCCTCTGAGTTAATGGCGGCCACATGCTTGCTAAACCACCTCTTATCGTCTAAGAGTTAAGGGGCACTCGAGTGGTTAGGAAGTTATTAATATCGTGTACGTTCAATCTCTGCCTGAAGGTTTTCTAGGTGAATGAGGTCGGTTTTGGTGCTTGCCAACGTTGCTCCTTATCTCTTTACCGATACGTGATGTATATCAAAGCATTAAAAACACTGCCGCCATGAACCCTAATGCATTTTGCATGTATACTGTACATATGATTTGACAATTACTAACGTTAATGGAAGCTTATTTCAATAGGAACTGCACAAATGCTGTAAACAAATATTCGTAGGTTGATTAATCCTTAACCACCCTCTCAGAGGGACTGGGGACCGGGGTCTTAACCACCCTCTCAGATTGTGTATGATGAAAGACATTGTAGTATGTACCATTGGAGCAATGCAGGTAATAATACCTAAGCCCATATCATCACATGTTAGATTTTCAGTCAGCATTATAGTTTACACCTCATCATTGCTCCAGAATCTGTCATTAGATGGTCCTTACTGTAAATATGTCTATGATCATAGATTATAGCTTATTCATAACTGGGAAAAATAGTTAACTGACAATGAAGACATATTACCTTAAAAACTTTCTCAACGAATGTATGCCCAGTTAACATTAATTGACCGATCAAAGGTGCAGCTGCGTTTAACGAACGCAGTATTCTGTCTAATGATGTAAAATACGACTTATTAATTGTAACCGGCAAAGTCCATTAAAAAATATTCCTGCTGACAGAGAAGTGCAATATAAAACAGCATTAGTCATTAGCGGGTTCTGGGTCCAATTAAACTTTGGCGGCCATAGATCAAAAATCTATTATTATCGGACAGCCGTACTGTAGCTAAATGGGTATGTACTTTGGGTGTTAACATAACGCAACATAAACCTTGTCACATCCGTGTGAAAATGGGTTCGTACCTGGACTTTCAGACATTTAATTCGATGGTGCTTACTCTCCGGTATCTGAAAGATGCATCGGCATTTAAGTTAATGTCGGTCTACCATTATAATTAGTGTCCGACATCCAGCAATAAATTGACTATCATTATCTTATATATAATCATCAGAACTGTTAAGACATGAACGCTCCCATAAAACGTGCGCAAGGTCATGTTTGATAATACACAAGTGGAATATCCTGATCGCTATCATAAGATCGAATCATGCTTTTATATATATATATATATATATATTCGAATTATTGGCCATATTCCTGGAACCTGGACTGAGTTATGCTGTTGCAGATCCAATATTTTAAGATAATACAATATTGCGGCAGACGCCTGAATATGATATGCTTCGTCTTCACTACAGCCGATAGTTGCGCCTTGTCAATGCGTCCCAGAGAACCGCGGATAGGGTTTTTATCCTGGTATGTGGAGGTTGGTAGATTTAAAGCATTCTGTTCGAGTAACTCATTACTTATCTATGACATTTGTTACTTTGCATTTACCTCGCTAATGTTACGTTACATATCAAAACATACCGACAAGGAAAAACACGTCAATAAATGGCGACGCATTGACTGATATCATGATAGGAGATCGATAACTGATGCAGTAGTTTCTCAATTTTCTAAGTAACCCAAGAAGCGATATATTGGACCTGTTGACAACCTTGTGTTTTCACGTAATATATAATCCCTCTAATTGATATTGTAGCCAGAAAATGTGACTGCATTATTGCGGTATACAACATGTGTGGCAGCTGCACCGGAACTAAGCATTAGTCACATTATGTGAATAATAATTAGCCACATCTTATGGGTTTCAATCCGGTGTTGGAGAGTAGGTAGGAAACGCAATACTTCATTCTAATATTTCAGATTATTTATTTGGTCTTTCACAGTGATACAAGCTACTTCTGTCACCGAAATAACACTACCCACGGTCTCAAATGTATGCACGATATTTTAAATGTACTGAATTAAGTAGGTGCTCTATGTATATCGTCATAACCCAACGGGAACACAATGACAGCGAACATTGCTGTCATTACATCAATATATCGTAGAGGTCATTATAATATCAAGCAGTTTGGATAGCGAATTTACTTATATGTATAGTGTCATTATGCGTATAGCATATGTGGGACATTCACTATGTTACTTCCTTCTTTATTGCAATTCATATACCAGTAATCCCAGAAGATATTCGTTGATAGTTGCATCGTATTAATTTTATGATTGCATGTGCAATGCACTGCGCATGTAATCAGAGTCCTTTATCATTGTAAAAGTATACAGTCTCTCAAACTAAAAGTACTTGCCGGTCGAACACATTGACCACTGCTTTGAAATCTTCTTCGACTCTCAAGAAGAACATTTGCTAGAGGAGCATCATTTGCTAGAGGTTGGGTATTATAGTTTTATGATAATTGAAAATTTTTAACATCCATTATATGACCGGCGTTATCAATACGGATGGATTGGGAGCATATTCACAACCCGATTGGAAGCATGTTGTTTTGTGCAAACTAATTCACGGGCTCTGCATATAATTAGGCGTTTTTTTCTAGATCGAAAGCAATCAACACTTCGTTCAACACTGGATGCCGACATCTGCCTCAAACAATTTATCGTCTGCAAATCCAAATGTCACAAAACCATCGTTTCTAGCATCTTTGGTGAGATCGTCTGTGCCACCCCTTTGGAATCTCTATGCAAAATTATCAATAAGCATCGCGGCACATCTTTGTTGTTCAAAGCAAAACACGTACCCTACTGTAACACTCCTTAACATGTGATGATGCTGTAGAAAATTCAGCCCTGTTATATGATGCTATGTCTTCGTAGCTTTCATAATATGACCGTTTTGGTAAATTATTTATGTTTGTGTTAATCACTGAGGTTCACCATCCATGTTTAACAGTAACGAAATCGCGTGTAACGGATAAATCATGCAGTGCCTGATGATAATATGCAACGATAATGAAGCTGCAGTTCTGTTAAAGTGTGGTAACACATATATGTGCCTGCAGCAGGAAACATACATATGTTTCACGTACAGTACTGGAAAAATTGTTAGACTTTATTTCGACATTTGTTTTTGCGTTGGCGTTAGGTATCCCAGAAGATCAAACAAATTGCTCGGATTATCAATCTGCAGTCCGAAGTCAATGAGTAAATACGGCAATCGACCTCTGTCCTGTTTTCAGATCATAGCAGAGCGTAATGAAGCAGGCCAAGGTTGATCACTGAGAACAACAATGTGATCTTACTATGGAGATATATCTGATGTGTTGTGGTTACAACATGCAAATAATGGTGAGAAAGTGGCCTCTTGGGATTGAATACAACATTCTGAGATCATGGACACGTATACGCAGCTGTATCAGTTGATAATAATCGGTTAGTAATGTTTGGTCGTCAATTTCATTGCCATTGTAAAATCTTGTGGTATTGTCCATGCGCAGAGCTTGATCAGCAAGTAAACGCAAGAAACAGTTAATTCACCGGGTTCAATAACCCAGCTGTGTAATCGCTTTGTGAACAAACGATTGAAATTCTATGCAGTCTTACACAAGCTAACTAGCCGTTTCTTATCAGGCCAATTCGGACTTTCAATATTGTAATAGAACCAACCGTCATTTTTTGTCGAAATGTGTCTGCCAACGAGATTTTGTATTACTATTGTTACAAACGCTAACGCCATTCTGACGGCTCGTGTCCAACTATAGTTTAACACATAGTAAATAAACGTTTGCTTCCTCGGCCAGAGCGCGTTGACAATACCGTTTCACACAGAACCATAGAAATTACGATCCTAGCACGACATTTGAGTTTAACCTCTTAAAAAAGCGATCGGTGTCTCAACAGACAGAATGTTGGCACTTGAATTCAATGCGCTATTTGCTAAATATAAGTGAATCAATGCCCTTTGCCATTTTTGCGGCGGTGTCATTAGCTGGACCACCCCCTATTCGCATGCTGGTCATCAGATCCAATCTAAAGCTGTCGATGAATACCTAGGCAAAGAATCATCTGGTCCACCGAAATATGATGAAAGTTTCCAACACTATTGAAAATATACCAACAATATTGTTCCATTCAGTGAATTAGTTTGTCCAATACTAACTCACATGCCCAAGTCGCCATTACTATCAACTCGAATGGCATTAACAGTGACATGATGTAATAACTTTATTACAGTGGTGGTTTATTGATTCTTCATCGTCGAACACTAAATGGTTACTGCCGTAAAAGCCCGAGTATCTCTACAGTTGTTTGGGTTTATTAGTGATTCTTAGGGTTCTCCATTTACAAGCTAGCGTCCTGTAGAATCTTCTCAACCATAAATACGTCTACATATCCCTAGCACACAGGCTGCGTGAATCCCTGCATACATAATCTGATGATGGTATTCATAAGGAACTATGTGTTTTTTTAGCTAAATTGCATGTTTTGGCTTATTCCAAGGATGCATTCAACCATGCATCCAATGGTTTATTAAACTATACAGTTATATTCACCATCAAGGTAGGGAGCAAGGGATAAGGAGCTGTTTATTCAATGGATAGCGTATAATCCTACAATGGTTGTTAACAACAGCGGTCAGAATGGTAGGCTGTATTTGTAATAGTTAACCCAAGGGGCATTCCAACTGTTGTAAACGCTCTTCAGCATGAACAGGTATCTTATTAAGGTTCTAACTAGGCTGATTTATATATGCAATATATGCTCGTTTTTGACCAACCGAAGTTTGAAATAAATATATGTACATATTTTGATACGGAATCCGCAGTATTACTTGTTTAATTGCTTATAAGTAACATCTTTATACCTAGTTGCATCTAGCAATCACAATTTCGAAGATATTTTCAATTTTGCACTAACACTAGAAGGAATTATACTTGCCTGTAATGCCTAAGCAATGACCTATGTAAAAATTTACCCACCATGATTGCTGCAAATTGCGCGTCGCATCATATTAGGCAGGTGTTCACTGCAACAAATACCGATTAATTACATCCACCATCACTGGAAAATTTTTCGAGCAATCAGTAAGCTAGTCAAAGACGTAGCACGTGCATCGTTGATATAACAGGCCATATAAAGGACATAATTCACATGAACATGACACATGCAGAAGGCCAAAACCTAAAACGATACGGCTGAGATGGCCAATGCTTCATTCCTCTTATACGTCCGCTTATCTTTACGATGGTCCCCACTTCTACGGGCAGATCTACAGCGAAACATCAGAGGAGTCGAATAGATACGAAAATAATAAAGTTTGCGGTGGCAGATTTCTACTGACGTTTCATTTTGTTAGTAAGGACTTTCTATTATCCATCGGGATAAGTAAAATATAAATTGTTTAAATCGTATTCCATGTCTGTCTATGGTAATCAGTTGTTGGACTTTTTATCAGGATTGTCAATTGTTTTACATTGCTTAGTGAAAGGCCATTTGTTGATCTGCATACAAATGTTCTTTCTGCCGTCAATTCTACATATTTGTATTGTGAATTATGCGCTAGCGTTGCGCTCTATGGTAGCCGGTCATATGCATGCAATAGATGTGCATACATAACATGCAAGGTATGTTAGCAAGTTTTATATTGATGATGTTTCTTTGTCCGCTTTGTAAAAACGTGTGAATGACGGGCGCTTCTCTATCTATAGTTGGAGATATATCATATTTCTTGCTAAATGGCCCGAAGTCCTTATTGCTAGACATTCACAAGCGCGATCTGCATGTAATAGCGGAAATCATTGCTTGATGTTATTCTTATTTAATTTGTATTGTGTGCTTTCTCAGTGTGAGTTAAATGTATCTTGTGTGCGTAATGAATATCATTATTACGATGTCACAGTATGTCGTGATGTTTATAGAGCCGAGCGGACTCATGATGACTAGCGTTTGTACCAAACGTCAATCGCACTCCTTTAGGAGTGATAGTATACACGTAAGTGTTGCGCAGATCACAAACGCGTTCCCCTGTCGTAGGTGGGCAATATTTCTTACCAGCCATGCTGGTAGAAGGAGGTTGCCGGGAGGTGTTTTGCTTCCGATCCTGTGTGTTCCTTCAAAGCAATAGAGCTGAGCACTCAGTAAATAAAATTGTAAGTAATGTAGTATTATCTTGCGAATGCTCTTAAGGATGAGCTGCTCGTTGACGTCCTGTTTAAAGTGACTGATTCATTGCCTGCATATATAATCATCATAACTGATATTACAATACACGCAATACTATTATTTGAGTCCTCGGAGCAGCAATTTATGTAATCGAGTGATTAGAAACAATATGAGAGAGAGATTACCACGGCTAGTGAGGCTCTCTGGCTATGGGTAGAACCCATTGATGCAGCGAGTAATGTGGTTTCTATTGCCATTTAGCATCCGATCTCTACGGTTATGCACAGATACAATGGTCTACATGACTCCAGGTAGACCCGGTCAAGAAATCCACGGGCTTTGTGTCAGGGCCATGTTCAGAGTTCTACACATCAATTATCTTTAGACGGACTGTTGCGTGCCGTCATTGATGCCATGAGCAGCAAGTAAAGAGCCATATTTGTGGATAATTTGATAGCTGACGGGATGTATCTTTTTGTATGTGCGGCGTGATTATTTAATCGCAAGCCTCATTTGTATCAATTAATGCAGAAAACAATCAATGGATGGGATGATGTAAGTCATTATTTTGCTTCAGATATAGTATCCCGTTTTCCCATGAATCACATTACTATCGAATTTTAATGGAGTTATTCCTTGCAGAGGAGTATAAACTTGATAAGGGTTTCAGACTACAGGCCTCAAAGAAAAACCCTGCTTCGGTAAGTATCACATCTAACAACTCGGCTGCTCAGAACGCATGTTTGACCAATAACCTAGCTAATATTTTATTGTCACCTTATTCTATGTTGTGAGCAAGTATCAGCTTAATTTGTAGATTAATGTTTATTGACTGTTCAAAATTGTATCTTGTTGTGTAAAATGTAGTATTATGTGTTATATTTTAACAGAAGCAACATGTGTAGCTCATGAGAACCTTTTCCAAATGACCTAGTTGACAACGTAGTACATTGTAAATCTAAAGGGGGAGCTCGCTATTATCCGCCAACCAAACTGTAGCTACATGGCTACATAAATTGTCAACATCTTGTATATGTGATTGTGCCCAAGTGTTTATTCAAGTGTAGCGACATGGATAGAAGCACGTCTGTGATGTTACGACTCGTCTAGTAGTTATATTCACGCAGACAAAATATCCCCACCTGTAAATGCAACAACTTTCCTGATTAAATCAAAAGCGTCATTCTTTATCTCTGAAGTTATCTGTCCAAATGACAGCGAAGTCAATTGGTGTATCAGAGATAGCATATGCAAACCCGCATACATTACAAGTAGCATGACTTCCAACTTGCTGTGGATGCCGAGATTACAACTATCCCATGTGAATATTTCTTATTTATAGCCTATGACTAACCGTCTGCTTAGATGAACATGGCGCACACAATGTTTGTATATTGGCTATATGCAGCAATATCACAGCTAGAGTTCTGTTGGAGCTATACCAGTAAGCAGCGCATCATACACCATGCTGGATGAGTATCAGTTTTAGATGGGTAAATATGTGTGTAATGAGATATATGACGTCTTTCAATGGCTTTTGTTTTTGCAATGACGAGTTTGGTATTACATGTGGCACCAATACCAAATAATATATGCAATGTATTTTGCACTTGACATTGGCTTAAATCTGAACAGGCACTGTTACGTTCCGGTGAGGCTCTAGGGTATTTCGCATGCTGACAATGCTTACAGATTTGCGTCTGCTTACGTCCAAACCGGTTAGTACGAAAAATATTACGATTTTATTTACTTATTTGTTTTGAAGAGTGACCAACACAAACGCTTACATTTGTTTTCTTCGTGAAACTTGACTAACTATATACAATACAGCATAAAGTAAATCAAAAGATATATAATACATTCCAGTGCAGATCAACAGTTACACAATATATCCCAATGCAGGTTAACAGATGAACAATATATCCCAAAACAGGTAAACACATAAACAAAGTATCCCAATGCAGCTAAGCAAAATATATTAACCCGGGTTAACAGATAAACAATATATCCCATTGTAGGTCAGCAAGTAAACAATATATCCCAACGTGGGTATGCAGATATAACGAATCGACGATCAGAGCATGGGGAATTTAACTCAATATCGTGTAACCTATTCGAATATATCAACATGTCGACAAGCACACAAACAACATCATATGATGAGGCCCGGCAGTTTAATATTGAACCCAAATAGGGAGAGGCGCATACAAAAATATAAATCTGTATCGACGCAAACATATATCAAGGAATGTTACGATCAATACGCGAATAATATAGCGATTAGCATACAAAGTAATGTTCGCCATTATACACAAGGATTCTATAAACATTAAACCAACCGACGAACTTGCCAAGTATACATTATCATGGTCGTCTTCCCTGGCCGTCGTCATCAGCGTCATTATCATCGCCATTAACCTCGCATGTTCCACAACTAATGTCGCATTTGAAGTAAACAAACAGCATACCAATTTTTACGATAATCTTTTTAAATATCTTGCAAACAATGGACCATTACATAATCAAGTCGTTGACCAGTGCAATAATAACAAAGCAATATATCGGCAATAACATACAAAATGTGCTATCATATCGACCAGCACACTAACCATGTACCGACGTGCCAACCTGCACAGAGACATTACAGCATAGCGTCGACCAATACATCCGCATAATCGCGCTGTGTTATCAAACGCTGAACTAACCGAGACTGATTTCGTGTAGAACTGGAACAACATCATTCACAGACCAATAACATTTAAAAGTTTCAATTGTAGAGATCTCTCCCATCCTGTTAGCTTTGCGGTTCACTGTGACGTAATGTCATGGGCGAAACCCTCATTATCCAGGTACCAGCTCACGTAGTTTTATTTGGATGACGATCGTGGCCAGTGATTTAAGAGGCCACAATGGTAATAGGTATCAAACTAAATATCCTTTGACGACCGTTAGTGGTGATATTGAGCGGAATAACCGCGGTATTTCCATTAAATAGAATTGCGAACATTCCGGGCCAATGGGTACAAATACCATCACCCTATTTACACACGAGACGCGTCACATTTGTTTCAGAAGAAGTTATATATGTTAGCTAGGCGGAGAACATGCGATGCTCAACATTTAGCATTGTATATAAAGAATGACTATGATCAATTACAAACGTATGTTTGTAGAAAATCAATTTATTTAGAATGATAGAGTTATATAATGAAACCAAACGTGAGAAACATCTCAAAGCGGAGGACATGTTAAACAGCCATACACCTTAACAACTGACTAGTACATACGATACGTGCTGCCCAGCAGAACGATGCACAGTCTAACAGGCATTACAGGATCATACGCAGAAACAATGCGACGATAAACGCAAGGTTACCACTGCAGACATTTCGAAAAATACGCTGCTGTGACTAGCAATCACAAGCTATCATTAAGGGAAGGATAACATTTGTCACAGCTCCTGACACTAAATAGCAATGGATGGACATAATACATAGCGCCATGATAAGACAGGATTGTGATTGTAGTACTATTAGAATATATATATATATATAGGGTAATATAAGGATTAAAATGTCACACTTAGCGATCATTTAGTGACACAATGCGGCAATATACTACGTGCGCACCGCCACGTTTATAAAACTAGCAGTATATTGGCACACAGTACCAATATATGTTTGACGTTATAAATATATATATTAAATATCATACTCTTAATAGACCATGACAAATCATCAAAGCATATGGCAAATACACATAGTAAAAAGCTCTTTTGGCTAGGGACGGTGTGTATGGAGCATAACGCTAATAAAAGCCGGGCTTTCAATCTGTGCAGTTGCATTTAGAACCCGCTCAGCTCATTCAGCTTACAGTGAAAATAAGTAAAACGGGTTCTGTAGACGGTGATAATTTGAAGCTGACGAATGTGATCGAATTTTCTGTATTTTTCATCTTGAATTTACATAAATCCAACAGCAATTGAATAATCTCTGGGTAATTCTCGCCGATAAACCGTATGTCAGACATACATCGTATTTCCGATATAGCACATAAGATCAAGTGGAAACACAAACAGACAAACGTAGAAAGATATCAATTATTTCGCTTTGACGACATGTGATCGAATATTATCTATATATATATATATATGATAGAGATATATATATATATATATATATATATGAATAATATCTGGGTAATTCTCGCCGATAAACCGTATGTATATATATATATATATATATATATATATATATATATATATATATATATATATATATATATATATATATATATATATATATATATATATATATATATATATATATATATATATATACATATTGAGTGCATGTGCATGTGAGTCATGTGTGCTTTAGTAGGCCGTATATTGCCTCGCGGAGATTTAATTGTGAACGAGCTTGTATTGAATGATGCCGATTCCTTGCCAAATTAAAAGCGGATTTTACGAGTTTACAATGTTTGCCGATGAAGAGTTTACAATACTTGCGAATGAAACTTATTCCCTCTGTCAAATAAAGCCACTTGCCGAATATAATTCATCATAGTAGTCAACATCGTCATTAACTTACATGAGCGGTTATTTGCGTCCTTGGCAGTAAACCACCCTGCTACCTAACAATATCCCAGTTCGGACGCCAATATGCTGATGAGGTTCATATCTGTTTAATATTTACTACTTTGCAACAAAATGCGGATGACGCCAAATAGGGAGAATGCACCCTCCAGGCAAGATCACGAATGGCACACAATTTTATATAACTGAATGAAGATAAAACTGATATTCGCATTTCACATGTTATACAATCAACTCAATCTCTCTTTCATCCGATTAGAAGATTAGACAACATAAGAAAATACTTGAACCAATCAACAGCGGATATCATTGTCCATGCATTTATTGCAATTCGCTGATGTATTGGGCCCATCGCAAAACTGCAATACGCACAGCATACAGCCACTCGCCTTGTTGTAAGAGTAAAGGATGGGAAAAGCATTCAACACATCATGCTGACCGTACATTGGCTTCCTATGGAAAAACTATGCTGCTACCCACCTGTTAATAGAACCGTGCCGAGCTACTTGTAAGTGTTGATAGCGGAATAACCCGTGATTGGTCTTCAATCGATGGGCATGTATGTATGAATGAATGTTATTATGTATGTATGTATGTATGTATGTATGTATGTATGTATGTATGTATGTATGTATGTATGTATGTATGTATGTATGTATGTATGTATGTATGTATGTATGTATGTATGTATGTATGTATGTATGTATGTATGTATGTATGTATGTATGTATGTATGTATGTATGTATGTATGTATGTATGTATGTATGTATGTATGTATGTATGTATGTATGTATGTATGTATGTATGTATGTATGTATGTATGTATGTATGTATGTATGTATGTATGTATGTATGTATGTATGTATGTATGTATGTATGTATGTATGTCTGTATGTCTGTATGTCTGTATGTATGTATGTATGTATGTATGTATGTATGTATGTATGTATGTATGTATGTATGTATGTATGCATGTATGCATGTATGTATGCATGCATGCATGTATGTATGTATGTATGTGTGTATGTATGTATGTATGTATGTATGTATGTATGTATGTATGTATGTATGTATGTATGTATGTATGTATGTATGTATGTATGTATGTATGTATGTATGTATGTATGTATGCATGCATGCATGTATGTATGTATGTATGTATGTATGTATGTATGTATGTATGTATGTATGTATGTATGTATGTATGTATGTATGTATGTATGTATGTATGTATGTATGTATGAATGGACGCATATATATATGTATGCATGCATGAGTGTATGTATGTACGTATGCTTTTATGCATGTATGCATGTATATATGTTTGTATGTATGTATGTGTGTTTGTCTGTACCGTATGTATGTATGTATGTATGTAGGTATGTATATATTATGTGTGTATTTATGCATGTTTGTATGTAGGTATGTTTGTATGTATGTACATATGAATGCATGTATGCATGCGAGTGTATGTATGCATGAGAGTAGGTTTGTATTTATATATGTATGTATGTATGTATGTATGTATTTATGTATGTATGCATATGTATGTATGTATGTTTGAATGTTTGCATGTAGAGTATATATATATATATATATATATATATATATATATATATATATATATATATATCAGATATATATATATATATATATATATATATATATATATATATATATATATATATATATATATATATATATATATATATATATATATATATATATATATATATATATATATATATATATATATATATATATATATAGTGACGATTACAACCATTCGTTGACTCACACCATTCGTGGACAAATTTTTATTGTACATTTTTGCTATCATTAATTATCAATTATTTATTCGGCATATTTTAATTGATTCAATGAAATAATTTAATGCGAATAAAAATCTTTTTGTCACTCTTTATTTCTAGTATATACTTTTGGTCCTCGAAAGGTCGTCCAAATGTCAAGACACTAATGTATAATATATTGTAACCTGCATTATTAGAAGCATGCAAGGAATATTTAGCCGCTTAATTTACCATATAATAACCCACACTCACAGCTCAGCGAGCCAATCATGACATTTGCCGAACCTAACGCACATATAGTATAGAAATTGGATAATTAGTTACAGCGCTCAGAGGAACTAGAAGCTGATAGCATTAGCAGTGACATGATGACTCCTTAAATGTGTGAGGGTTTGGGTTGATTTAATCTGGGTCCTTGAAATTGAAAACAACATTGATGGTGTCGTTACAGCACGATGATGTGTGACGTTTGCAAATTACATTGGCAGGGATGATTTACTCCTGGGTCAGCGGGTTCTCAGCTAAAAGATTCCGTCCCGTGAGGCATTTAAGCAAAAATAACCAACTTCCGCAGAACATTCATTATAACCTGAATTTTTAAGCAGAACAGTTGATTATTAACATGGACCTCTTGAACAGTGGTTATTGCGAAGCTGAAGGTGACATTAGCGAACTTATCATTATTTCTGTCGATATCATTATGACCTATTCAAACACGTCTCTTTCATGATTACTTGGTCTCCATCATGTGAAAAAAGTCACTACTGGGTAATATAATATTGGTACTGTTTAGAATGAATTGCACACTACCCTCATGTTCGGCAATCCCCATGACTAATTACAAGATAATGATGACAAATATGTTCCATTTTAATTCATAACGTTAGTCCACACAAAAGTTGATCAAACCAAATACCTCGGTCCGAATGCAAATCACTATGCATGGTGTGTTTGCTATGCAGAGTATTACTGATCGTTGGTAACAAGGTAACTGTTTTCTTGCAATCCAGTCAAACTCAGTACCGCCGGGTACAGAAGGGTGCAAGTGAGCGACTCTGTACCAAACTAGTGTCTTTCCTCATCAACCAGCTCGCACACTTATAATGTTAATGTGATACGGATAACATACTGTTTTCCATTAGCATACATAGTCATAAAGGTTCAGGGAGATTGCTTATACGAGATCATTTAAGGATAAATCATCGATATTTGGAATTGAATTCATAATATTTGTACCTGACAAAAGGGAAATCCAGGAAGTATGCAAACATACATTGTCCAGGGTCATGCAATTAAACATATGATTTATAAAACAATGAAATTCTTTTTAGAAAGGTAGTAACATACATACAGTACCACCCAAGAGCCAAGTATGGTTCATTTATTAATATTAGAACCACATTTTATTTACTGTGTCATAGGGGACCTCTTAGAACCATAAGTCAACTTTTCAAATATTTAGTGTAAGTTACTTATTGAATTACTTTGATATCCCTGTCAACCATTTATTGCATCTATCCAAAGTTATGGATATTTGAATAATTGTCTTAGTCACTGAACCTTTCATGTTTTGACGAAACGTTATGATTGTCGAACATGGCATTGCAATATTGAGTGTGCTTTTATGTGGTAGCTTGCCCTTAGTTTTGTCTAGCAATATGTTTGAGTTCTATTTACAGCCACAATACTTTGTTTGCTGTGTCATAGGGGACCCCTCATACATCATAATGTCTTTGATTTTATGAATGACTGTGTGCAAGCAAATGTTTTCCCCAACACACAATTGACATGCATTTGATAACATACGCAAGTCACTAAAATGATATCGATGTCATTTGTCCAGTCAAGAACGATTGGGTCTCAGAAGCACTACAAATAATTCAGTAATCAGGATATGAATACAACGCTGCATACAAAACGGATAGTTCCAAGCATCTACCTGTTTAACAAAATATAGCTGATACCGTAGTCAGATACATATCTTGCTCTTTGATTGATAATGTATTTTGATTGTCTATTCATGTGATGTATCGTTTCAGATAAGACTGCGTAGGTTGCCATTATTTACAATGTACGTTATCTGAGAATCAAGTTCGTTAAGATTACATTGTAAATTTGAAATAAATTCCTCTGAACCTCTGCCTATCAATGCTAATCTACTGAACAACCCGTAGAATGGAGGTGTTAATAAACACGTCAATTGTTAATTGATGAACTGGGCAGCGTCATATGGAATAACCACGATAAACACTATATTTGTCTTAACACTGCTCATCAAAAAAAGATAATGCTGGTACATTACATCACGGGTTCGAGCAATAGCACAGTAAACATGATACCTATCATATAAATGCATTAATCCTCACTTTTGAATTGGTTTGACAAAGATTACAAATCTGAGGGTAGAACCGGAAACAGAACTAGTTCATCCAAATTAAATTGGAAGAGTTATACTGATTTAATATCTTTGACTATGTGCCAAGTGTGCCTTTGTGAGTTGGCGTCTATGCTGGATGTCAATAACATTGCCCAGAGCCAGGTTATCAACAAACGGTCTGATTGTATGGTTTATATCTCAGCCACTTATCTATCATATGAGTAAATAAACATCCTACCCCTGTCATTATGGTGCTAACGCTATTTATCATGGTAGGCACGTCTGAGCTTTGTATTAAATAGATCAGTGCATATTTACACTTATTGGCAACTGAGGTTACAGTACATTTCTCGCTAGAAATAAAGCAAAACATAACTATTCCGGTATGATATAGTATTTAAAACGTACGTTAAAATGTTTGCATGATAAGCGTCCATTAATGGGTAATTCCGTATTAAATCAACCAATTGTCAGATAAGTATCCACCGCAACGAAATCAAATGTGTTTATTAACGAATATGTCCAATCACAGATGCAATGAATCATAAAGTGAAGAATTTGGCATAAACAGATGATTTTTCAGGTCTTGATGGACGTTTGAAGTTTGTTGATTTTCAACAAAATTACCCTAATTTTCGTGCCCGAATAGCTGTCACAAATATATACGCTATATTGGCTGATGTACCAATTGCCGATATACACAACAGTTTACTCTCCTATGTGATAATAAACAATTAATAGCTACGTAAAACCCCAATGTTTCCATCTCCTGATAATGAGCAATGACCCTTCCATTTGAACTGTGTGATATGCTTCAAAATAAACAAATCACCAATTTAGAAGATCCACAAGCCATTTTGGCTGAGGCGACAATTAGCTCATTGATGTACCACACAGAACAGAAATCATAACAACATTTTTTGTTATTGCATCTGCGACATCCGGGCGTTAGGTAATGCCAAACTGAATTATGATGAAAGCAGGTTTTGAAAATTGTTGATATCATCTGACCCCTCCATAAAACACATACACCAGGTAGGATGATATGACTTATATAGACATGCCTGTATCATTTGTATATTCGCATTGTGGTTATGCAAGATAAGACCAAATGTGTAAATATGTGCAGCTTGTTAAATTCATCTCTAATAGGTTGTGGGTATGCATATATATATATATATATATATATATATATATATATATATATATATATATATATATATATATATATATATATATATATATATATATATATATATATATATATATATATATATATATGTATATGCATGTATATATGTATGCATATGTTTTTTATGAAATACTGATCTATCGGTTATGTTGCAAATCACGAAAACAAATTTCTTAAACTTTAATCATGCTACACACATGTGACAATTTTTTACCTTCCATATTATTACTTTTAGAATGCTGTAAACTTCCCAAAAAGTATCATTTTTGCCAGCTAAAATGAAGAGAGAAATTCAAAGCTAGGGTTTTCAAAGCATTTCTACAATTAACAATGTTACTTTATTGCTCCAATAACACAAGTGTGGTATAACAGGAGCAGCAAATCAGTTTACTAGTGGAGAGGAGTATGTGTTATTCGAAGACTTCAGTAAATTGTGATATAACAGGAGCTGCATTTAGATGAGCAGTTAATTAGCTCACTTATATAGGAGAGTATGTGTCATACAATGGTCCTCCCCAGTCCATGCTTATGTCAGATACGCATCACTTAAGGTATCAAACATTTACATAGGCTCAAGCATAGCTCATCAACAGAGATTTATCGTGTCAGATGGGCGTTATAACAAATATATGCTAAAACGAGTTGTAGGATTTGTCAATTAGCGCAAATGCAACCCTATATTCCATATATTACTACCTACTTCGGTGACACCAATCCATACACTAGACAAAAAGGAAGACGTAGCACGCCTATGGTTGATACAACACGCCTTGTTTCGGATGTATGTGCAAGCTCTAAGACATATGCCAAACTCAAAATATGATATAAGCGGGCAATTCAAAGGTACACCAGATCTGTATTTTCTTCCGTTCGAGAGTTTTTCCAAAGTATGCATTGACGTGGGCGTTCTTGTCAGCAGCTAAACAGAGAGTGTAAACGTGTCATGGTTGACCCGTTCAGAAAAATTACGGTTTTTGAGTCCCAATTGTTGGGGAAAAGATTGTCTCAGTGTGCCGTAATGATATTGGAGCCGG
The DNA here is from genome assembly GCA_034190875.2 of Urechis unicinctus. Lineage (NCBI taxonomy): Eukaryota > Metazoa > Annelida > Polychaeta > Xenopneusta > Urechidae > Urechis > Urechis unicinctus. The sequence goes on from CM067357.1 coordinate 3,636,004, forward strand.
GAGTTATCATAGCCAAACTATTGTAGACGACTGTAACTGCGCCATAACAGAGCGATTTTCTGGACGCGAGTCTGCGAGGGAGAACAAACGTAAGAGTGGCTCGATTGTCCTTTGTGGTCTCAGATCGGAAAAAAATATGTTAAGTTTGAAGTCTACAACTGGAGCAGCTCAATTCTCTTATGTGACGCAAAGGCCCCTAGGTATCAAACCAAAAAGGAGCATCTATCTAGCGTGCGTGTGAATTGTTTTTACCAGCCTTGCTAGCTGAAGAGATGAATGGAGAGATGGCGAGGTGGAGGACGCTTCAAAGTAATAGGCCTTAGCACTTAAATATAAAATGGCAAGTTAGGAACAGCATCACTTGAGGTAGCTTATACTCAATTGGCACTAGACGGGATCCTCACACCATGAGGTGTTGGTGATATGCTTGCTTATCTCCCTTTTAATGTCGCCGGGTAACGAACCTACTTGACGCGATTGAAAACTCGAAATGCCATGCAGGTCGGCCATTTATAAATACGAGGCTGGTTTGGCTTTTGCAAACTTGGCTTCTTTGGTGTCCTTTTTGTATCCTCATAATATTTAATCTTTATTTGCTCTTGGAATATGATAACTAGTGTCGCAGCTGTCGTTGTCCTCGCCATGACTGTGTAGATATCTGAGGTTCTAATCTCCACTTTTTCACCAGATAAAAAAAAAAGGAATCATAAGCGGGTTCTAGATGCAAATACCCAAATGTATTTCGAAACTGAGATGCTTACGGCTTTTATTGATAGGTGAAGGACATTATCCCCGTGGTTCATCACTCGCATGACAATTGATAGCTGCCTGTCATTCGGTTAGTCATAATGCCGTCACTCGCATGGGCCAGGAATGGTAATACTTTGACTTTAACTCTCTACTTAATATCTCAACCCGTACATTGTCAACGACGCCTGTCCCTCCAACAACGAGGGCCTGTGTTTATCCTCTTCACTTGACCCTAATTAGCACATATCCACAAAAGCATAGAACCCATCAACTTAATTTAGGCGGGCTTAAAGTCTGCTTTATGTGCAGCTGGCATATGCATGCACAATCATTGCTAATTGCCTTATATGTTAGCTCTAAGGCCTTTTTCTCGCTAAATCAATAACAATTTGACACGAATGTGCAACTGTATGTGAATAAATGCAATATTATACATTAAACTGTGACAATTACTAATATCTGCGGTATGTCATTTATTACTGATCACACTATCTGCTCCAAGTGAGTAATGTTGGTAGTACATTTATTCGTGCCTTACTCAGATTAGCCCAACAAAAACTGTGGCCCTGTTTTCAGCCACATTAAGAGTTTAAATCTAGCTCTTTTGAACCAAGTGGAGCTTGCGCTCCCTCTTGGTTCTCGAAGAGGGCATTTCGTATGTAGAAAATGCGATGATAAGAACTTACCTTCACGAACTATATTTAACAAGTCCAATTTAACAAGCAATCAGTATAATGTATCGCATTTGAGTCTCAGGAATCGCACGAACTTGTAAATATGCATAATTGTCTAAAATGTGCGAGGCGATTCCCTTTTTCGACTAAATTCCAATATGGCGGCGAGATTGCGCAGCTTAAGTCAGATGGAAATGGACTTGTTATGGTGATGAATAAAGGAGAGGAAAGGCAACTAGGTCGGAAAGTTATAAGGTATAAATCTAGTATAAACTGATTCACCTGTGAAATGTATTATCAGGCAGAAGATGGTATGATAAAAACTTAGCAAATTCCACGCGGTCGTTTACTACAACGTCCCGCAAAAGACCGTTTGTTGACAACCACCAGAATTCGGAGTGGAATTTCGCCGAAAAGTTAGAAATTAACCGAATATCAAGTGTTCTCCCAGATATTGGTAAAAAAACCCATATTCATTAAATTCAGTCAACTCTCTCACCGTTGGTGGCTTTTAATTCTTCTCAGTACGTATTTTAACGTGATATGTAAAGCATGTTTGTCAATGTACCGATAAACGGTGGGTTTTCCTGTTAGACCAACAAGGGAGTACCCGATCGACTGTTGGTCTGTTGGGCTATTTAAATCCCGTCTTTATGGAGTCATGTTATACAACAAAGCACCAATCAATGCCGCCGTGTACCCTGACGATTGTTGAATTGATGTTTGTCATATGATTAGACAGATGCAAACGTTCGTGTAAGCTTATTGCTTATTTGGACAACTTAATATGTTACCATAACATAAGAAATGTTCACAGCAATCATCTTTTTAGGTCAAACACATACCTATATCTAGGTTAATCAATTCCAATGCAAAGGACGCATTTGACATGGTTTTTACACGTGTCAGCTTGCCAATGGTTAGGTGCCGGTGCAGAGCCGCCTGCGGATCGTCAATTGTTGAAGGCGAACGTAGGACGTATAAGGAAGGTAGATCTAAGATTAATGAAAAGCCCTGTGTTAATAAGTATTGCATATAACACTACGGGTGCTCAAAACACCTGGTTCCAACATGATTGGCCTTACGGTTACTGATTGGTGACAAGAATCTTAACCACTCTGTCACATTGTCGATGTTGGTTGGAATTACCATATGAACCTTTCGTAAGGTAATAGTTCATCAGGGCATATCATCCCATGTTGCCTTCTGTTCAACTGCCCGTCAGCTTTTTACAGTGGCTGTTATCCTATCGCCCTGACTACAACAGTGCCTGACTCACACATTCTAGATTATTTATACTTTGGCAAGTTACCTAACCTACATATCATTCGAACCTTTTATTAACAAGTTTCGACTGTTCCAAATTATATCTCTTGTGAGAAATGTAATATTATGTGTAATATTACAACATAAGCGACTCCTTAATTGCAGCTCCCTCTTCCTTTTTTCTACTGTTCCGGATGACCGTGAAGTATAATATAAGTAAGCAAGCAGAAGGTCACATTGCCTTTGACGACCGCAGCCTTACGCAAGTTAAATGAATTGTTTACATCTTGCGTTTGTGATTGCGCCCAAGGTTTTAATACTCATTGAGTGAAGCACGTCCATGACGCATACCTTGTCTGGCTGATTTATTCTTGCAGATATAAAATCCCCACTTGGAATGACAATAACCATCCCAAATAACATGATTTAACTCAAAAGCGTCTATCTTTATTTCTGAAGTGTTCAAATTAGTTTTTGCATTAGGAGTAACATATTCAAACCGCATATATTGCAAGTAGCGCGACCTACTGCTAGCTGTTGCTGCCCGGATTATAACTATTCCTTGTAGATATTTGTTATTCATAGCCTATGAATAACCTTCTGCTCAGATGAAGATAGCGCACATCATGATAGTATGTTGGCTATATGCAGCAAAAACGCTGTATAGTACTGTTGGAGCTATACCAGCAACAGGAAGCACACATGTGCTTCATATAGAGTACAGGGTTGTTTTGTCAGCTTCATGTGATTAAATGTGTAAAGAGAATGATCTCGTCTCACTATGACGATTCCGGTACTCCAGTAGATTGAAAAACGGCCAATGTGCACGGTCCGGTAATCTGTCTCTTTTGCTTTTGCTCATCGTGACCAAGATGACTGACGAAGACTATGGGGGTGGAGGTGGGTAGGTGTAATTACTTGGCGTGTTTATGGAGTTATATTTATATGACTTTCAATTAATGGCTAGGAAGTGACTTCTTGGGAAGACGAGATACACAATGCGATCAAAATCATGAATGCAGACACAGCAGAGGCAATTGGTAATGACTGGTTGGTGTTTCTTGGTCGTCAAGGTTACTTCTGGCATTGTAAAAAAACACGAACTTACTCAAAATGAGAATTAAAACAAGATACACGCCAAAACTAGTTGATTCACTAACCCTATATGTGCGATAACTTTGTGCACGAGCAACTGATACATACTAAACAGTCATGTCTTAATCCATCAAGTGTAAGTGTGCATATTGCGATAGAGCAAGCCAGCATCTTTGTTCAAAATGTGCTAAGAAGTTAATGTCTTAATATAAGCAAAGTTTTGCTCTTGATGTATAGATAGCGCATGGTGGTACACGTGAGAGAATAGAGCGATATGTTTTTAGTGACGCTAAGTAAATTATTGCTCGTATTACATATATCGTTTCTCTATAAACCTATCCGGGGCGTGTTACAGATATCATTTAGCTATATACCTTCGTACTGACACACGATATAAACCACAAAGCCAAACAAAAAAAAAAGCTAACACAAAAAGCTAGCTGTGTCCTAACAAGCATTATCACGTATGGGCAAATACTTCTTGGCACATTCAATGGCTTGAATATACCCCACATTCACAACACTGCGGACCAATCATGACATTTGGCAGAAACAAATGCACATATCTGGAGAGATAACCTCCAACAGAAGCTGTTGGCATGATGATACCATAAATGTACGAGGGTGTTAATTCACTGACTCTACCACCCTGAAATTGAAGAAAACATGGCTAATGTTATAATACCACAATGATCTGTTAAGTTTGCTATTCTTCTTGTCAGAATGAGGATGATATAAAAGTCAGTGTTCAATTGCGGATGAAACCAAACACCACGGCAACGGGCGTGATCAGCTGCTGGTAATCTCCTATCTTTCTCTGACAACTTTTCCGTTGCCGTCGTTCCAGGAGCAAGAGAAGCATCAACAAAATCAGTGGTCTGCGCTGCATTATGAACAAGCACAGAGCGCTTAGGTCCATAATTTCGTACATAATATTTATGCAGTAATTGCTCATGTACAACGCTTCTATAGTTGTATTGCATCCATTTCATACATAGTTTGGTTGATTTTTAAGCAGCGAGGCATTATGTAGTGACGATGGAAACATGGTACAGCACACAGCCTCCTTAAGAATTAAATAATATGATACAGTTAACAAGTTGATCTAATTGCCGATAATCATGCTGATGCAGAAATAAACAACACAATATATGTATCTACGTTCTTGACAAGAAAATTTGGCCTGGAAGATGAAGAATGGATGTTCAGAATAGTAAATGATGATTCGATGTTCATACGTTTCTGCATGGTTTAAAACCACTGATTAAAAAAAACCCTGATATCTATTTAAATCATATAAATGGTGTGGCTGCACCAAATAAACTTGACAGGTGATGTAACATTATACCAAGATACTAGCAAGAGCCAAGAAATGGCCACCACGGCATTTTTTGTGATGTAAATAAAAGTAACACTAAATGCAATATTGTGATGACAGTTAACACTATATGTTGGACATATACCGACTACGATAGACATAAAGTAACGCAAAATGCCTTGACGATGACGTGTAGAGAGGGCAGTGTATGTCAGTCACGTGCCATGTAGATAGGGCATTGTACGTCAGTCATGTGACATGTAGAGAGGGCAGTGTATGTCAGTCATGTGACATGTAGAGAGGGAGAGTGTTTGTCAGTCATGTGACATGTAGAGAGGGCAGTGTGTGTCAGTCAGGTGACATGTAGAGAGGGCAGTGTATGTCAGTCATACGACATGTTACCATATCTTGTAACTGTTCCACAATAATTAGATATGACATACCAATCTAAACACAACTTGATTGTAGACAGGGAATCGACATGATTTGTTGCCAATAGTTAGATTCCAGATTTCAATTTGAATGTTGTCTATCATTCTGATGAATTGCTCATCTCTGACTATCAAGACACGTATTCATTATATTGAGGATGTTATGGCCAATGATTGTCGAGTAAACCCAGTATTCCTACATTGCGGTCATATCAATTGCTTTTTGTTTGTGCATGTAAATAGCGGAAAGAAATGTCGAAATCAATGCCTCTACTATTTTAATAGTGTAGTTTATGAACCTGTGCGGCTGAATTCTATCGCATACCCAACAACACAATGATTCTTTGATTAGGAAGATATTTTTTTTTTGTCATAACGATGCATCTTACGAGATGAAACTATGACCGTGTTGGCTCCACAACAGGTTGCTTTGACGTTGTGCATTGTTGACAGAATACCGAACATTGTTAGATATTAGAAACACAATTATGTGGTCAAAGTCTCTTTGAATGTAATAGCTCAAAATGCTCCGCTAAATCTTAACAAGACATGATACCTCAAAATTGCTGTTACACGTTACATTGTTCACGATAAGAGAGAACTGAGCCTGCTAAGATGCATTTGCGCTAACCTCCAGGTTGACGTACGTCTTGTCACTGTTACTAAACACTCAATGATGCTATATGCATTGTATTTGGCATTTGACATTTGCTTGAATCTCAAGAATCACAGTCACGTGACAATGAGGTATGCGGCTATTTTGAGGGATGAAAACGACTTTTGTCTGTTAACGTCCTAGCCGATATCATAACGGTTTTCATCGTCTTATTTGTTAGTAAAAGAAACGCTAACATTTGTCCTCTCTATATAATTTGTTTAGTGAGACAATGCAGTTTCACATACTTGTAATGCATTGCAGCGTAATTATCAACTTCGAACCTGCTGAAATATCCGCCTGCAAACAAAGTGATATCCAACGATGTCAACCATTACATTAGCGATGTCGACCATTACATTAGCGATGTCGACCATTACTGAAGTGATATAACGCGATAACCACAGTCACGAGAGCCATTGCCCGAACATTGACCTGTTTGTCAGCAATATACGGCAATGATAATAATAGTATTTATTTCGCACTCATGGTACAGATATTTTATGACGATCAAATTCAAGTGCAATCATTTAACAAAGCGTGGGGTGCGATCATAATATGCAAATGAAAATAAGTAGAACATTGATATCTTCGTGCGAAAAATCGGGAATATTTTCACACTCACGAGCCACACAAAGTTCTTGTTTGGAGTTAACAAAGTTCAATCTTTCTTGATCAATGTTCGGTTGACTAAGCTTACTTGAAATATCATTAAAAGTTATGGTGCGGTCGTAAATCATAGCAGTATTAAGATTAACGATACTCATAATATATCTTACATTATTTGCAACATTCGAATTACTAAAGGCACACAATCAGCTAACCGCCGATACAAGATCATTCGTTCTATTAAGACTATTTAGGAAAAATTTCATACATCGCAACATTAACTGTTCTTTTAGAGGTAGTCTACCAGCTAAAAAAGGTATATACATTGATCTTGTTCTAGGGTGCAGTTTCCATACATGGCGGATGCATTTGCGCCAAGTGCAACATAAGCTTGTAAATGAATTACTCGAAAGCGTCCATAATGGGGATCTGTAAAAACCACATGCAGCATGCATATTCAATTGTTCGGAATTTCTTCCTATATAGGATCCAAGATGGACAGCATGTTCACTAACATTTAATCTAACACTATTCAGTTGTAGATTCACATCGCGCTTTTGACAATAAAAAAGCAACAAATTGCTTTTTTATGTGTTAAATATAACATTATATTCTTTGGCAAACTCTTCAAAAGTTTTAAGCATGGATTTGGCTGCATTCAAAGAAGGAACAATGAGAGCGACGTCGTCAGCATAACTCAGTGCGCCAGAATAACGGTGACCAACATGGCACCCGATTCCCCTGTTTGAGAGCCGTGACGATAATTCATCGATTTACACACCAAACAAAATGGGTGACAAAACCGCCCCTTGTTTGACTCCATTAGTACATTTAAAATTGTCCGAGAAGCTTTTGTTCCACTTACCTCTTAACGTTTGATGCGAATACATGTTAAGTAGGAGTTTAGCAGTCATAGCACATATACCACGCTCTTGTAACAAACCAAACAATTTCATAAAATTAACTCGATCAAACGCTTTGGAAGCATCCAATAATATGACATAACATGGTGAGTCTTCACTGACATAATTATCTATGATTTCCTTTAATACAAAAGTGCACTGTGTTGTTGAGTGTGACGGTTTAAATCCGAATTGTAAACTACCCGATTTCAATACATCGCTTTGAAAAACAATAATCACATTATTTAACAGTTTTCTCTATGATACTACTAAGAGCTACTGATCGATAGTTATCACTGCTGTTAAATGATTACTTTCTGTTCTTAGGAATAGGTACCAGCGTAGATGTTAGCATACCACGTGGCGTATGCGCATGATTCAACATCATAGTAAAAAGTTTTGATAGATGGGCATATAACTCATCGGAGCCATTCAGTATGTGATCAGAAGTTATTTCACAAACACCGTCTGTTTGATCTCGTTTAAGCTCACAAACTGCTTGCCTAACTTGTAAAATGTCGATAGCATGCAAAGAGCCACATGTACCACCGGTATTATTAGATTGTACATCATGACCCAATGATTCATTAAGGGCATCCATTGCTGACTTACTATAAGACACATTATTGTAAAGTAATTCATATGTATCTTTAAAGACATTGCATATCTCGTCGTCGCCTTGCACGCCACCCATTACGGACACGGTCGACTTAGTTTTGAAATGCTTCTTCCGTATTTATTTCCAGAAATTGCGACCACCACTTGCGGCCAAAGAAACTGCCATTCTCTCAGACGCAAGCTTATTTTGATTTCCGATCAAGTACCGTGACGCCCTTTTATAATCCCGCTTTGCTTTACAGTTGATGTATTTAAGAACGTCAGAGGTGGGACACCCATTTTCCACCCAGAGTCGACACCAAAATATTGATTTTGCTTTCAGCTGATTGACTTGTTCACCCCAGCTAGGCCGATGTTTACGTTTCCTATTCCCAGGAATACACTGAACAGCTGCTCTCACACACGCATTCACGATGTCCTCATAGTAACGATCAATATCTTCGTAATGGTCATTGCAATCAATCTGTGTCCAAATAAATGCATCCTTTGAAACATTCAGATCAAGTAATAACTTTCTCAACTTACGCATATAACTATCCATATCGCTGACATCACATTCCTTCCAGTTTGGTCTATTAGCGGTAGGGCGCTCATCATTAACCACCTGTGCAACATGTATATCCAGCCGTGCAAGTACAGGACTGTGGTCAGATAAATTAGCTCCTTCATGAAGACATTCGTATTTTGACATTGATGAACTCAGACTTTCAGACAACATAATATGGTCTAATGTGGATCTTGTATGTGACATATCACTCTCATAGGTAAAATCTACACAGTTATTATCCACAAAACCGCAAGGAATTAAACATTACTCCTCACAAAATGTCTTCAAGGTAACAGTGTGAGGGGAATCGGCACGAGCGAAGTCGGTGTTTAAGTCACCTCCAATAATTATATCATCGACATCCGTACAAAACATTATGACTGAGTTGACGTGGACAAGCAGCTCGACATACTCATTGGTATGTGCTGACCTTTGATTAACATCACATGGCATAACCAAATTGATCACTAAAATCCTATGTGACATATTGTTTGAGTGCAGGGTTAAAATGCAAGCGTGACACCTTCTATTATGTACACCATCGATCGGGGATATAGTTAATTTGGGCGACTTTTTGTGTATAAATGCACAGCCACCATAAGGTCTTCCCTTAATCAGATACGAGTCATCCATACCAGAAATGCCTATAACTGATACGTCACGTATGCAACAACCAATGTTCTTGGATTAGGAGAACATCGCATTTGCGTAATAAATTGCGCATGTACATTATGGTGCCTTCACTGTGCCCACGAAAGTTATACGTGCATATTGTAAAGTTGCGGTCAGTCATAGTAAATAATGATATATAAAAAGAGTAAAGTATAAAACACAAATATTTTCGTGTAACGTAGTTAAGCATCCACCTTATTGCGATAAAATATTCGTACACATACACCACATGGCCAAAATTTATCGTCTAACATTGCTCCAATGCCTATTATTTTTACTTTAATTTTGAAGCTATCGAATTTTGCTCCCGTTTTTGATGTTTTTTCTACCGATCTTACCTGAATATCAAAATCTTCAACATAATTCTTGATGTTGGTGTCTTTTTCAACCAGGTAGACAAATAGGTGTCTACTTGGCTCAGGTGCGCCACGAAGTTTGTTGAGAGTCTCAGTTCCCGTAATCGGACGAGCTTTGCGACAGATTTTCCGTTTGTTCCATTTCTCAACAATCTGAAACTCTTCATTCTCATCTGGAGATCTTGCTGTGGATATGGGTACTGCTGACGACGAGGTAACCGTGGCAGCAGCGATGGAAGTTCTTAAAGCACCTTTCACAATTGATGCCCCAGTAGTAGAAGTAGGTACTGGTGATGAGGTCGGTGTAGCATCAGATATCTATCACCGACATCAGCTCTGGTGTTTCTTTGTGAGAACGCGAGGTCACAACTGATGCATAGGATTGACGTCTGTGACATTTATCCTCTTCAATGTGTTTCTTTAACTTCTGCAGTCCATCTTCCAACTGAGACACTCGTTCACATTACGATATTGGGCACGTCTCAGCGGGGATAGACTTTAGAATGCGATGCAGACCTTGAGGACTCGCAGCAAATTGTGGCATCTTATCAGACGTATCTAGATTCTAAGTCCTCCGACAATATCCTCAATATTCGCATCAACTTCTGCTCGAGTTGGGGAATCACGTCTCTTAATGAATGGCGGAAAGATGTCACTGTGCCCTACGTCCCATAAAACCTCTTTTGCTTCATGAATTTCTTCTGCTGAGTAAAACTCAAGACATACCTGTCGTATCTTTGCACAGGGGGAGTTAATCCATTCATTTGACACTGTAAACGATCTGGTGGTGAGCAAAATCAGAGATCTTGTAACGTCTGAAATCAGGCTTCCATGGATCTGACACGGTATATTTTAAGTACAAATTCATCTTCTATGTATGATTCAGTATAGAAACTTACTTTGCTCCTTAGACACTTTGCCGCCAGAATGACATCGAAAATCAGCCCTCCTGGTGAGACACGACCACCCACACCAATCCTCAATTAACCAATGCCCCCAAGCACAAACGACCAGATGATACACAATTTAATGCAGCGACGAGCAGTGCGTTAGCAATGTAACTCAATATCAGCATCCACATATACACTGATATGTAGCCCAGCACACGAGCAACAGATCGCAGTGTCGCCCGGCAGTTTAATATTATACCTGAATAGGGAGAAGCGCATAAACAATAGAAAAGCAGTATCTAACACCACACCAATATACATATTGAAGTAATATGGCGAGGTTTCGACCAATAACCTAACATCAGCTTAAAACAATGTTCGGAAGTATCGTTATATCCATTAACGCTATACCAATGTTTAAGACAAGCATGGGAAAAATCTTACAATATGTCGACTGTTACATATACGCTAAACCACAATTCGTTGACCAGTACAACAACAACAACAACAACAACACAAAACAGCAACAATAACGTAAACAACGTGCTATCACGCGACCAGCACACTCCCTATGTACTGACATGTCAACCAGCACATAGACATTACGTTGACCATCACATCCGCAAAATCGCACTATGTTATCAAACGCTGAACTCAACGAGTCTGATTTCGTGCAGAACGGGAACAACATCATTCACAGACCGCTAACAGTATGAATGTCTGAGTTACTCTTTTGTGACCTCTCCCATCCTGTTAGCGTTTGCGGTTCACTGTTACGTGATGTCATAGGCGAAACCCTCATTATCCAGGTACCAGCTCACGTAGTTTTATTTGGATGACGATCGTGGCCAGTGATTTAAGAGGGTACAGTGGTAATGGTTATCAAGCCAAAATTCATTGGACCACAGTTTGTGGTGATACCAAACGGAATGCCTGCTGTATGTCCATTAAATTGAATTGCGAACATTTCGAGCTAAAGGGTACAAACTACATCCCCTCTTTACACACGAGACGTATCATATTTGATCATTTAGATATGTTGCCAATGAGTAATATAGACGAAGCTATATATGTTACCTAGACGGGGAACCGCCGATGTTCAACGTTCAGACACAATAATCAATTGCTGCAAACGTATGTTTTTAGAAAATGAATTTAAACTGATATCGCTATGTGATGAAACCAAATGTTGGAAACATCTCATGCGACGGAACAGTAAGGAAAATACACGCCCAAGACACGTGCAAACACGCCAAGCTAAAATGATTGAGCTGAGATGACCATTGAGTTATCCCTCGTCTACGTCCCTCAACGTTATCATGGCTTCAACTTCTACAGATAGTCGAAATGAAACATTTAATTGGCTTCATGTCACGATTGATGAAGAATAACATTTTGTCACAGTGTGTCACAGTGTGTCACAGTGTGTCACAGTATGTCACAGTGTGTTTATAGACCCTAATGAACTCCTCGAACTCCAACCGCACCGCTTTAGGTGTGATAGAATGGACGCTGATGAGCGTAAGAAAACAAACGTACAGTAAGGAAAAGCTGATCGTTGATATCCTGTTTAAAGAAAGAGAAACATTACCGTAATATATAACCATTACGGATGACATGATATATACTCCCCTAATGCACGCACCGCGGCCAAATCATGTATCGTTTATGACGTAATATTATATTCAGTATAATATTTTGAGTCGTCAGTGTAGCAATTTATGTCAATATCATGTTCAACATGCGTGCTCATCCATGACCAATGTGTGGGTTAGACAGCATTAATGATTATAAATTGTTTAAAAAAATATCAGTTACTTCGCTGTTTGCATTCCCCATGTGAAGAAACGCAAATTCACGCCTCGCATTCGTGACTGGAAGCTTAGGGACCCGGCTACTGCCAGCCAGTTCCAGGAGGCCTTCAAGGAAAAAGCGGTGGCTGCTGCTGACGCTGCTGGTGCAGCTGGTGCCCCAGCTAGTCTAGTAGAGTCTGTGTGGTTGAAGCTGAAGGGACCTATGCTGGATGCTGCCACCGAAGTCCGCGGCTTGTCCAAAAACCACAAGTGGAGACCTGTGACCTGGTGGTGGGATGACCAGGTGGAAGACGCTGTGCAGGAGAAGCGGGCTTGTTTCAAGGTCTACAACACCCTGAGGAAGAAAGAAAAGACAGCTGAGGCCAAGGAGGCAAAAACTGCCTACAATGACGCCAAGCGCATGGCTAAACGTGTCGTCTGGCTGGCGAAGTCTGAGGCGGAGAAAGAGGAATTTGCTAACGTATCCCCAAACGTGGATGGTGTCTTCCGTATCGCCAAACAGATGGATCGCACAAATCAAGACATCATTGGTGGAAATTGTGTGCGCAATGACGCTGGTGAGCTTGCACTCAGTGATAATGACAAGATGAAGGCTTGGGTTGAGCACTATACTAGGTTGCTCAACATCGAATTTGAGTGGCCAGATGACGAGCTGAGATGCTGAAAGCTGCCGGTGAGGAGGGAGTTGAGATGACAAGGTAACTGGCGGAGGCAGTGTTCAGCAGTGGTGAGACTCTAGTGGACTGGCAGGAGAGCTTCATTCTGAACCTCTACAAGGGCAAGGGTGAGGCCCTTGACCGTGGCAACTACCGCGGTCTGAAGCTCACAGACCAAGTCATGAAGCTGCTAGAACTAGTTCTGGACCCCTACATTCGCAAAAAGATGAACATCAATGAGATGCAGTTCGGCTTTGTGTCTGACAGAGGCACCACTGATGCCATCTTCATTGTCCGCCAGCTGTAAGAGAAGTACATCGCCGCCAATAAACAACTCTACATCGCCTTCGTTGATCTGGTGAAGGCTTTCGATCGTGTGCCTAGGAAGGTCCTCTGGTGGGCCATGAGGAGCGTGGTGTTGAGGAGTGGGCTGTGCGTGTCATTCAGGGCATGTACTCCAATGCCCGGAATCGTGTACAAGTCAATGGCCAGTACAGCGAGGAGTTTGGTGTGAGATTTGGCGTGCATCAGGGTTCGGTCCTCAGCCCGCTGCTCTTCATTCTAGTGTTTGAGACGCTTTCACGCGAGTTCCGCACTCGTGTGCCATGGGAACTCCTCACGCAGATGATCTGGTTGTCATTGCGGACTCACTGGTGGAGTGTGTTTCCAAGCTAAAGGCCTGGAGGACAGGCTTGGAGGGCAAGGGTGTTCGTGTCAATATGAAGAAGACAATGTTCCTTGTCTCTGATGTGGGTCTTGCCATTCTCAAGAACTCGGGCAAGTTCCCCTGTGCTGTTTGTCGAAGTGGTGTTGGCGTGAACTCCATCATGTGCTCATGGTGCAGGCTCTGGGTTCACAAGAAGTGTAGCGGCACCACTGGGCCACTGGCAGCTGACCCAGTCTATGTCTGTCCGAGATGTCAGGGTAAGGCTCGCCCCATCGATGGCAGACCAGGTACCCAGGTGGACGTCAACGGCACCATGTTCGATGTGGAGGCCTCTTTCTGCTACCTGGGCGACATGTTGTGTGCCGGTGGGGGCTGTGATAGTGCCATTGCCGCCAAATGTTGTGTGGCCTGGGGAAAGGAAACTCCTGCCTATCCTCACCACCAGGCACATCTCACCTAAGGTGCGCGGCAAGGTATACACAGCCTGTGCCAGATCAGCTATGCTCCACGGTAGCGAGACATGGGCGCCGAATGCATCCGACCTTCAGCGGCTCCGCCGTAACGACCGCTCCACGATTCGTTGGATCGGTGGCACCAAAGACCAAGAAGAAACTCTGTCGGCTACACTTCTCCAGAAACGTGGTATTGATGTCATCACAGCAGTCCTGCGCAGCCGGCGCCTCAAATGGTCTGGACATGTACAGTGTGCCACGTCCTGTATCCAATCATTCAAAGACTTATCAATCCCCGGCCCCAGAGGGCGAGGAAGGCCTAGGAAGACGTGGCTGGAATGTGTCAAGAAAGATGTTATTGAATGTGGCCTGTCTGGCTTTGACCCGCAAGACAGAGGCGCATGGAAAGCTGGCGTGCGACGTTGTCTGGTGTTGCCAACCCTATTGAATGGGACAAGTGCAGCCCCCTAAATACTAATATGGATATGATGATGAAGTATGAATGACGTTTTGACAACTTACATCCTTCTTAATCATCATTGGATACAGCAATGCTTCTAAAGGCATAATATTTATGCAGGTATTTTCTTTACTGTGACACTGATCATTAGCTCTTTGTGCAGAGACGTCCAGTATGACTTCTGGTCCGTAGTACATTATACAGTCGATATATGAGCCGTTGTTATACAAGACTACGAATGATAGAATAATACTAATTGCAATATGGGTTTCGTGCACGAATGGATTCGAATGAGCAACACAGTACCAAACTAGTGTGATTTCCGTGCCCTCATTTACCTGCTCGCATGTGATAGGGATAGCATACTGTTTTCCATTAACATGCATAGTCATTTAGCTTCAGGGAGATAGCTGATACGCGACCAGTGGACATTGATGCTTCCGGTGACACAAATAGTCCACTTTGGCGCCAGGAGGATTCGACCGTGGGTTATCCACACAACATTATAATCACCATTTTCAGTTACTATAGAATTCATAATATAACCAGCCAAAAGAATTGCCAACTGACAGAGCTGATAAATGTGGGCAGGCAAAATGAAAATCCAGAAAGTATATAAACATACATTAGGGCTGTGTTGACGCTGCGCATTGTTGACAGAATACCAAACATGTTAGATATTTTATAACTGAAATCAGTGGGTCCTAGTCTGTTTGAACTTAATATCACCAACATTTACGCTAAACTTAAAAACGCAAGACATAACCTGCTCAACATCAAGGTTATTTGACGAGGTGCATTGTTGACATTTACGGAAACCCGAACATGTCAAGATACTTGCGCTAGCCAGGTTGGCGCAAGCCTTCACGTGGCACCGATAGCAAACACTATATGTATTGTACTTGCCATTTGATATTTGCTTTAATATCCGCAGTCACTGTTACGTGGCAGTGAGGTTCCAGGCTGTTTTGTAGACTGACAGGGCGTGCTGTACTAACAATAGATTTGTGTCTGCTAACGTCCTATTTGATAAGGAATGAAAATCATAACAGTTTTATTCTCTTATTTAATATATGACAAATTCAATACCATAAAGCATAATGCAAAGCAAATGATAAATAATTCATTCCAATGCAGGTCAACAGATAATCAATTCATCTTAATACAGGTAAAACGATAGACAATATATCCTAATACAGGTCAGCTGTTAAACACTATATCCCAATGCAGGTCAATAGCTAAACAATATATCCCATTGCAGGTCAATAGTTAAAAAACGATGTATTAGCTCATGTTAAGAGATAAACAATATAACCAACTGCTGGTCAGAAAGTAAAAAATAGGTCAACAAGCACACAAACAGTTTGCCTCCGTCGCCCGTACTTTAGTATTTAACCAAAATTGGGAGAAGTGCATAACAAATATAAAACCGTAAAGACCTGCGCTGAATCAAACATGTTTGCGTAACATCGACCACCATAGATACACCACACCAATATATATATGCAAATAATTTAGCATATTTTGTCCAATACGCGAAAAACAAAGCAATCATCAAAGAAACATGGTCATCAAGCTAAAATTGACTACCACAAACCTTCGCGATCAGTTCGAACACACGATACATGTTGCCCATCAGAACGATGTACAGTCTTACAAGTACTACAAGATATATGCAGAAAAAAGCGACGACAAACGCCACGTCAGACATCCTGAAATATATGCTGTGGTGACTAACATCACAAGCCATCATTAAAGGGAGGATGTGTGTGTGTGTGTGTATATATATATATATATATACATATATATATGTATATATATACATATATAGATAGAGAGGGAAATTTTAAGATATAGATAGAGATATAGATATTAGGGAGGATAGAGAGGGAGGAGAGAGAGAGAGATAGAGATAGAGAGAGAGAGATAGAGAGAGAAAGAGAGAGAGAGAGAAAGAGGGAGATATAAGAGAGAGATAGATATATATATCTATCTAGATATATATATGTATATATGTACATTATATATATATATATATATATATCTATCTCTATATATATATCTATCTATATATATATATATATATATATATATCTATATATATATCTATATATATATATATTAATAAATATATATATATATACAACTAGTATAGAGACTGGGGGTACGAGTGCAGTTACCAAAATGGACTAACATGAGCCCGCGAACCGCTCGCACCTCCCCCCTCCATACCATATGGTGCCAGGAGCCGTTCCAGCCCCTCATGGTCCAGGGCCACACCACCAGTCATGTATAAACTGGGCAACCTTAGCGTTGTTCTCTTGATAGAGTCGGGATCGGGACGAGCGGTTATCAATCTCATTGTAAAGAGCTTCCAACAGTAGAAAGCCACCGTCGGCCTCTCCATGGTCCCACTCGGTCTCCCCAACCAAGGACCGTGATGCTCTTGTTCCAAGCCCAGGCAATTATTAAACCTCCCGTTAGCGCCATAGTCGCCGTCTTCAAGCCCCTCCACCCCCGCCCACCCCCAAGCCACCGTCTCCTTAAACTTCTTCCGATCCTTGTGATACACCTGGTTATACGCCTCAGCCCTCCCCAGGTCCTCAAAGGAGCACAACCAAAAAACGTAGTCGACAAACACCCCGATGGTCGCCACCGGACTATAGTGTAACCCCAACAGAACCTGAGGCTTATACATATTCGGAATTATCCTCCCAAGACTCCGAGTGTAGGGACATTTTGTCTCGAGCAGCACAATCTCCTCAGGATGCCCCAGACAGACAGCATCCACTCCACCCCAAACCCCCACCCCCCGGCCACACCGCCGCCCGATAGGTAGCACACAAAAGCCATCCGGAGAGAAGGCCCTTGTGCCACCCTGAATATAGATATTATTTCCGTAGACCTTGGTGTCGTACACCTTCTACAATACCACAATTGCAACCTCCTCAAAGTCGTACCCCATAGGCAGAGCGCGCTAAAGCAAACACCCTCGTTGCTAGTTTTTTGCAGTCAGCTTCTTACTATAGCTGCTGAAGTAGTTTTGCCCTATGATAGCCGAGTAGTCACTTCCTCCAACACAGCCCTTCCTCGTGGTCTCCCACTGGTCTGTATTTTGTTTGACTCCGGTATAATCGTTGCGGAAAGATTATATCACCGCCTCCATTATACCCAGCAAACCCCACTCTTTAAAAGAACAGTCAGCCAATTGTACCTACCGTGGGGGTGGTCGACCGAGGCACCTCGGGGGATGGAGATGCCCTAACCAACATCTTAGTCTTAATGTCGCTTTTCATTCGAGTATATTTTTCGATCTTGGCCGAAACGAGCTTAAACTCATCGTCTGAGATAAAGCCGTCTTCAAACGCTGCCGAAATAATATCTGTAACTGTGTTTAGTTTGCTCTGTGCCAGAATTTGAATCTTGTCGTGCTTCTTCACCTTCGCCGACAGCCTCCTGCTGATGACCTTTCCTGCGATTGTAACCAGCCCGCACACAGCCCCCACAGCCCCCAACACCGTAGCAACTGGGGCAGCAACCACCGTAGGCACCACTTGCGCCAAGACATACACTCACAGCAACTAAAACAGTGTCTACAGCGTCCACGGAGTTTACTGCACACCTATATTTTTTGTACATAGCACCATATTTTTCAATTTCTTTCTCAAGGTATTTCCTCTTGAGGGTAATCTCATTCAACCGACAGGAGTGCCCCAGACCACATGGAGGCAGCTCCCGATTTAAAGGTGCAGTCGTTGGTTGTTGTTTCATACTGCTGCTTTATACGTCCACGGGTCAAGTTCAATTAGGAGTGAAGCTACAGACCAAGTCGCCCCTCTGTTTTAGGTGGTTGTATAAAAGTTGGTAACGTTGCCTTGTTTTACCTGTACAGGCTGGTCTAAAGATATTACAACAGCCAGTTGGTCAGCAGGCTTACTTATTCCTACCACTTGATTCGTTCCATTAATAACAGAAACGACTGCTATAGGACCAGTATCAGCACCAACAGCCGATGACAACCCCATACGAATGATCCTACCATTGGATAACTTGTAAGTCTCGACCCCTAGCCCCATGGCCAAATGACGACTCATATCCTCTGCGAAGAGCACCACTTGCTTCTGCCCATATAGTAATGAGGGGTTTTGTTTGGGAGATTATGTGTTCTCTCAGGTCCCTGCGGTGCTGTTGGTGTCTCTCATCAACATACTTTCTACTAGCAGCATCTTTAGGCGATATTGGGTCTCCCAACAGAACGATTTTATTATCTCCCATTTCAAGGTCTCCAACCCTAGTATCGCCACTTTTATCCATTTTTGTGAATCACCAATAGATACATAGGTCTTTGTAGCATATTCCAAGAGGTCGGCGCCCTGAACAGTGCCTGCCGGTTTTTGCCTCGGTCCATAAATACTCGTTTTTATTGACATCTTGTAAATTCAAGAACAACGATAACAGGTAAGTCGTGGTTATCCAATAGCCTTCCTTTATTATCCCGTAACTGAACCTTTAACTCATGCACAGTTCCGCTAGTT
The DNA here is from genome assembly GCA_034190875.2 of Urechis unicinctus. Taxonomy (NCBI): domain Eukaryota; kingdom Metazoa; phylum Annelida; class Polychaeta; order Xenopneusta; family Urechidae; genus Urechis; species Urechis unicinctus. The sequence continues at coordinate 3,655,371 of CM067357.1, forward strand.
ACACGCTTACAGACAGGATTAGCGATGTAAGTGGTTATAATATCACTGAAAGAGTCACCCTCTAAACCAACAACTTCAAGAAGCGTAGTGGGTGAACCATCTAGCATGTTGTGCGTGATGCTGACTTGATCGAGGTGAACATAAATTGTGTTAAAGATGCTAAAGTTGATGGTCCAGTCACCATTGTAAGTACCTGAATAAATCCACTGCCTTCCGAGACCGTCATCAAGACCCAACATTGTTAACACTCCGTCTGATATATTCACAGTCCCATCACAAATTTCGAGGGTAATAACCTCATTTACTGCATCAACTTCCTAACCAAGACCTAATGATGTAATGTGCTGCTGAAGAAGGCGGAAACTCCAGAGGCCGGGTTTTAATCGGATTCGTCCTCCTTTCCATGTAATGTTCTCGTCTGTTTCGAGATTGTACCAGCCCACAGTGTACGTGATTAGGCCAACACATAGATCACCCGCAGCGTTGTCAATAGCATTTTGCAGGGACACAGAGTCGCCGCTTTGAACATTTGACAGAGTGTGATACATAGCACTATGAATAAACAAGCCTTTACATTCAATACGAATAAAACGTACAAAACCGGGCCGGTATACCTACCCCATATCTCCGCATCCAGGTAAAATCGGATAATGTCACAGATGAGTTCTCCAACCTGTTTGATAAATACGTGGTGCCAAACATAAGCGACGACAGCCTTGTAGTTGGCTGGAGAACCAACCACATGCAATACTGGCAGAACTAGGTAAACTTTGTTGTAAGGTGCGCAACCAGTGGCTGCAGAGTTTCTGCCCTGGACCACCTCAGATCTGACTCCCCAGCACTAAGTAACCTCTACAGGTTCCACGTCTACTACACCATTCAGAGACTTTTAGACGAAATGAGAATAGCACTGTCGGATGACGCCACATGGTCGGCTACCAACAATACCTTTGACAAGAGAATCTACCACCAGCTCTGCCACGAGTTTGGGGTTGACGAAAACAGCGACTGGAGGATGCCAGGCTGCAAACCAGGGCTTAGGGCGGATCTACTTCACCGACCCGAAACATACAAGGTACGGATCTCACTCACTATGGAAACACTCACCTCTACTAATCCGGCAGGCAAACCTTTGAGAAATCAACAAACGGGTTTGTTTTCCAGGGTGGCAAGCTGCACATTGGTTTCATAAAGCAAGACCAAGAGTGGGCAAACATCGCCTGGAGCACCTTCATCCTGGAAAAATGGAGGGGTTCACATCCCCAAGTAACTCACGGATTAACGACAACATTCGGACCTATGTCTGGGCAATTCTTAGTGCTCAGGCGCAGACCCGCTGAAAGATACTAGGTGTTGGAACGTCCTGTGATGCTCAAAAGCAATTTCAGGCCAATGTTGAGGATGCCATCAACTCTCCAGTGGACATTCCTTCATCCATCCGACGGAATCAGAACGTCCCCCAGAATGCCTCTTCAAAGGTTGATGATGTGTTTGGAACGGGCCTGTACATGTCTCCGTCTGATATGAGCCTCGTCATTGGAAACGTTGCTGGGTACAACAATCTGATTACCATAGCGACTGAGGAGCAGCAGAACGGCGGCAATGCTGATGTCAACTTGGTTCTGGTGGTTCCAGATAGAGGAAGCTTGGCCCTCCGCCATATACAGATATGGAACTCCCCTCTCCAGGACCAGCCCCTATAGCCAAGACCGCTCTGCGTGGGGCACACGAGGATGAGAAAACCGCTCTTATTGTAGGTGGAATTGCTATAGGCTTAGCTGTGCTTTGGTTTGCTACGTAGTAAGTCACAGAGTACAAGGAGGATAACTCAACCCACCACCACAGCTGCGGCCCATACATGTTCTGCGATCCAACCAACCACCTTTGCAGCTGACGTAAGCAGCCATGATACGATGGAGTCAATAATTCCTGGAAGGGCAGCTGCTGCCTTATCGGCTAGGCCCTTCAGGACGTTTGCCAAAGAGTTCAGCTGTTTTTTAATCCATTCCTTTACACCGGGCTAATGCGCTGGCGTTGGTGTTGGTGCAGGGACTGGACTAGTGCTCCCTCTGCCCGTCAAAGCAATTACCAGGGTCGAGATTGCCAATCCATTCGCAGTGAGGATGGAGGCAATTACTATGCCCTGCTCCCGGAACAGGGTGCCAACACGCTCAGTTAGCATTGCGTCCTCGTTAAGAAGTCTGTTGATCGTTTCCCTGACGTGGTTAATTTGGGTTCGCAGACGTTCACGGTTTGCAGAGGCAGCCTCAACACGGACACGCTGCAGGTCCTGCAGCTCTGCAAGCTCATTTGCTTGGAATCTCCATGCTCAACTTTCACCCCTCCTATCCTCCTCCAGGCTTGTCATTTTAGCTTCCCGTTGGGCTAGATCCCGTTCTATCTCAGTTATCTTAGCTAGGTTATCGACCAGCTCACCCCTCTGGGTCTGTATAGCCTTGTCAACCCCAATAAGCTCTCTGAGTGGTAGCTCGTTTTCTGTTTGTGTACCCAGGTCTTCTATGGCGTTATGAAGCTTGTTTCTTCCACACCACCTTGCTCTGTCGTGGCCTCGGAGCTGCTCATTTCTAACTTATCTGCTTCCGCTTTAGTAGCAGCTTGGTCAACGCCTTTGAGGGCGTTTGCTGCCTTTGTGGATAGTTCAGGTGTCATCCCAAGAGCCCGAGCAAGCTGTGTACCACCGTAATCTAGGATACTCCTAGGAGAGAGGAATTTGTTGGGATTGTTCTTCCATGTCAGAAGCTTCCATTCTCGGCCCCACTTAACCCAAAGGTCACCTTGTTGAGACAATCTAAACTCCAGAGTTGCCTGCAGCCCATGCTTAGACACTGCCTTCTCCCACCTCGTAACTAAGACTTCAGTTTCTTCTTTGGAACCCACCTGATCTTCTGTTAACCCAGCAGGCATTTCAGTAATAGCCCATGGTGGACTAGTCGTACTCGACGTATCTAAAGTTTCGTCAATGAGGCTAGGCTCCTCATCATCAAAGTTAGTCTCATTCCTCTCCCCTCACATAGCGCCCTCCTCATCTGCATCGTCAAATGTTGGGTTATCAAACTCCATGTATGTGTGTTGAAGATATAAGTGTAATTAAGCATTCAACATGACGAGTACTTACAGACGGAAACTAAGCCCACACCGCCGGATACGCAAACCGCTCCGGGTAAAGGGGGTGCAACACTCTGGAGTCGTTACAAACAATCCAAGCACTATTGACCAGAACCAACAACTGCTGGTTCGCTTCCCCAATCTAGGCACAGACGACGTCATTGTTCCAGGGACAGCACGGCTGGCCTTTACAATCACGCTGACCTCGACTGATGTTAACCGCAGCGTAGTGTAAAACCTGGGCTGCGCCGTGGTCAAGAAAATGACAATCAAGATTTCTGGCTATGAGGTCATGTCTATTGATGAAAGCGATGTGTACCACTGTTACCACGACTAGTGGCGGACTGCACTGGAGAGACAGGGCCTCCAGTACCAGGGCATTGACACATCAGATGACAGAAACACAACTAAGATACCATATGGGGAGACAAGGATGAGACCAAGAAAGAGGATCTGGCCATAGCCGATGTGTGTGGTAATAGGTTCTACGTTCCGCTTGACTTTGAACTCCTCGGAAGTCACATGCCATTCTACCAGAGTGCACTTAATGACAGACTGGTGTACAAGCTCACGTTTAACGACTACAACCACGTAATTCACGCAACAGGCAACACCGCTGCCAGCTACAAAATTGATGGCATCTCGCTGGAGTATGACATGGTTACCCAAACAGAGTTGGCCCGCATGATATGCACCCAGTACACAGGTCGGCTCTCGATTCTGTATGACCGTGTTCTTCGTCACAGGAAAATTGTATACAATAAAAGAGATACACTGTGGAACATCAACCTGAATGTGCTGGCTCGCAGCATGAAGGGCATTCTACTGCTCTTTGAATACCCAGCCAATGCCTCATTCGCCATGAAGACAGAGTCGTTCTACACCCCAAAGATTACAAAAGTTGAGGTGACCATTGTGGGCATCCCCAACCAACTCTATGCCCAAGGTATTCGTGGCTACCAGCTTTGGGATGAAGTGAAGAAGGCCATTGCAGCAACAAGTAAACGAGACCCCAGTACAGCAATAGCTGCAAAATACTTGGCATTGTCGGACGTGTCCCTAGGAGAGTACCTAACCAGTAAATATGCTATGTGGCTCGACTTAAGGACTAGTGATGACAACCAGTTGCACGGTAGTGGCAGGGCCATGGAGAATGCGTTTGAGGGCATCACCATTCATACCACGAAAACATCACAGGCGACCGGCGCATTGAATGTTTATATGTATATTGTAATGGATCACAGCTTAACATTTAAGATGGCAGGTTCGTTAGCGCAGTCTACTAACACGGTTTTGATGAAACCGAAAACTGAGTTTACATTTCTAGATGGTCCCTGTTCGGCAATTATTTGTGGGCAGACAGGATGCGGGAAAACCACATTCATCCTCGACCTACTTGAAGGGCCCTTCTTCGGTGCCTTCGAGCATATTGTAATCCTCTGCTCACCATACGTTACAATCAGGCCTATCATTCTCGGTCATGGGTGTGGGATGATTCAGAGATCTATGTCGTTGATCCAGGGGAGCGGCTCCATGACCACCTGAGGACTTTCTACCATTGTTTTAAGGGCGAGCCTACCCTCTACATTATTGATGACTGTTCGGTAACAAAGGCCCTAACCAAGAAGAAATACATGTTATCCGAACTGGCCTTTAGCGGCCGCCATGCGCAACAAAGTGTCTGGGTCCTCACCCAAAAGTACAACTCTGTGCTGAAGGACTTACATGAGCAGACTCACTGGATGGTGCTCTTTCACACCAAGGACCGTGACTCGTTTGAAGACACCTTACGTGAAAATGATGTAATTCCAACAAAGGAGGAACGTGCAACAGTACGCCAACTACTAGCAAAGACCAAGCACGCAAAACTGCTGCTGAAGACTGATCAATCTGCTACATATGCCGTCGATTGAAGTGATATTGGCCATGGTAGCAGCCGCTGCCTCAGTAACCAATTGAGGTTTCTTCATCTGGGTAGCGATGCAGTATTTTGAAGCTCGAAGGCGTATACGTATATTCGTGGATCATGATACCATTATTGATAAACTCCTTGAACAGGACACGACTAGCTTAGTGGAGACAAAGTCTTGGGGAGCGGAACCTAGATGCATCCCTGGTGTAGATATGTCTTCTAAGAGAGATAGGCTTGCTGCCATCATAGCTGGTTGGTCAGGCCCGTCAGTACCTTGGTTTGGAGCGCCTTACAATTGACCAGGTTGAATCAATGTCTGATGAAGAGATCATAAAGCTGTATGTGAGATATGAGGCTCGGCTAGGCGCTAGCATGACGCGCATTCTAGGTCAATCATTGCTACAGCTATACTCAGGTATTGCTTGTATTTTTCTACCAATCTCACCAGAACACCAGCCAAAGCTAATTACAGACCCCCAGACTGACCCGTTTGTTGGACACGCGCTAAGCACTACCACTTGTGAGCTATATCATCCCTATGGCATGTTTTTAGCTCCATTAACCGCGGCTTTAACAACAACTAAACACTGTCAATTAGGAAAAACAAGCAACGAATCAACAGGGGCCGGGGGAGAGGAAGACACTTGCGCGATATAGTATGTGTTTAACTCCGCTATAGCATGTGCTTAACTACGCTATAACAGGTGCTTAACTCCGCTATAACGGATGCTTACTAAGAGCTGTCAATTGGACAAATTAATTAAGTTAGTAAACATGGAAGAAACGAACACAAATCAAGGAGAGACAACACCTGGGGAGATAACGTCAGTGACCACTACAAAAAACGCTCAAAGGGTTGCGACAGGACGAAAGGGTGCAGCAGCTCAGAAAGCCATTCAAAATCAGCTTCTGAGAGAGCTCCGAGAGGCTACGGTCGCGCTTACAGATGCCAGAGACAAAGCTGCCAAGCCATTATCAACCAGCAAGCCTCCGGAAAGGTCGGCGTGGGGAAGATGGGCTGTGCCTTTTGTTGTCGGCGGCGTTGGGGTGTTTGGACTAGCATTGTATTGCTACAGGCACCAGATGGTAGCCTCACACCCTAAACAGGTTGTGGTACAAAACCCTACGAACGCTCATTGAAAGGATTCGTTTTATATGGAATAAGATGACAACACCAATTACTGATGGAAAAATGCTCTTTATCGCTCTGTACCATGGTGCAGTTGTTTCCGGTATATCAATAGCTTATGCCAAGCTTGCTAAAATGGCAAGTTTCATTACACGCAAATCAAAGACCTGAACCACTTGCTGTATGACCAGACCAAACATAAAGAGCGCAAGTTCTTCTGTGAGCTATGTCTGCATGGATATACCACACAGGGTCTGCTCCTGGCGCATAAGCCTGAGTGCGTGGGGATAGGGCAAACTGCTGTGCGAGTGGATATGCCTGAGGATGGGAAGAACATATTATCCTTCCAGAACTGGCAGAAAAAGATTATACTGACTTTGAGGCGCTCACAGTGAAGCTTCCGAGTCCTGCGCTTAATTGTGGTAAGAACAACACGCAGAGAACGCAGGAACACCAAGGATGCGGCTACGGCTATGTGGCTGTTCGTTGTGACGGTAAGACCGAACCCCCTGTGGTTTACAGAGGAAGCGATGCTGTGGAGAAGTTCTTAAGGCTCTGCAGCAGGAAGAGAAAAAGATCAAAGCAGTTCTGTTCAAGCCTGTCCCTATGCGGATGACTCAGGAGGATAAAAGGGCACATAAGGCTGCAACCCACTGGGCTGTGGCACGGTCCACGATCACTGCCAGCCCATAACATGTGTAACCTAAAACTTCGGCTGAGTCCCAAGACAACACCCATCCCTGTGGTGTTCCATAATCTGCGGGGCTATGACTCCCATCTCTTAATGCAGGGTATAAAAAAAATGGAGGGGAACTTCAACTGTATCCCCAACAATATGGAGAAATATATTTCCCTGTCGCTTGGACAGTTGAGCTTCATTGACAGCGCTCAGTTGCTCCTGGCCTCGCTTGATAAGCTGGTGTCTGCTAACAACCCAGATGCCTTTGCTGTAACGGTGGAATATGAGCCAGACCAGATAAAGCGGCGGATGCTGTTGCATAAGGGAGACTTCCCCTATGAGTTCATGAACAGCTGGGATAAGTTTGATTCCCCTCTGTCGCCGATCCAGGAGTTCAACAGCAAGCTCTCAGAGGAGGGTATATCTGCTGTAGACTATGCCCATGCACAGAATGTCTGGAGCGTGTTCGGGTGTAAGAACATGGGTGACTACCACGACCTGTATCTGCGGACAGATGTACTGCTCCTGGCTGATGTGTTTGAGGTGTTCCGCAAGACCTGTTTTAAGCAGTACGGGTTAGATCCGGCCCACTACTATACCAGACCCGGTTTGTCGTGGGATGCTTAACTTAAGAGCACAGGCGTAGAACTAGAGTTACTCACCGACTATGACAAGCACCTGTTCATTGAGAAAGGTCTACGCGGTGGTATAAGCATGGTGTCGAGCCTCCTCGCTAAGGCCAATAACCGGTCAATGTCAAGATTGTGAGCTCTACGTAAGAATAAAGAATGCGTAGGCTTATCGCTAGTCCCGCCTACGCACGTCATCAGGTGTTTGATGATGACCTGGCCGCTCTGCACATGCATAAAACTCACCTGGTACTGAACTGCCCGGTGTATGTGGGTATGTGTATACTCGACCTCTCCAAGCACCCGATGTACGACTTTTATTGCAATACCATGAAGCCCAGATATGGCAAGAACCTTGGTTTGTTGTACACGGATACGGATTCTATTCTTATGGAGATACGCACGCCTGACGTGTACGCTGACATGAAAGAAGATGCCTATCTCTTTGACACTAGTAACTTTCATCCCTCCCGTAGCCTCTACAGCAGGGTGAGCAAGAAGGTTCCGGGGAAGATGAAGGATGAGTGCGCCGGCACTCTGGCCTATGGGCACACGTCGATCTGTTGAACAGATGAGAACTGAGGTATAGAATGAGCACCGATGAACATATGGAGGTGGCCCAGCTGCAGGCAGACGTGGAACATATATGGGAGGAGAAGGTGGACCTTGAGATTGAGGTGAGGGATTTGGAATCAAAGTATGAGGACCTTTTGGAGCGCGTGAGTCCTTTACAAGAGCTTATTTCTCAGGGTCCTGGTGTAGTTGTTGTCATTGCTGTCGCCCTGTTTTGTGGCCCTGGACCATGGGGGGCTTAAAGGGCTCCTGGCAACATATGGTATGGAGGGGGGAGGTGCGAGCGGTTCGCTGGCTCATGTAAGTCCAGTTTGGTTACTGCGCTCGTACCCCCAGTCTCTATACTAAAACACACACACACATATATATATATATATA
>CM067357.1:3666296-3718796 GCA_034190875.2 Urechis unicinctus
TGCGATATATATGACCCAACAGAGCGATTAAGCCACTAGAAAGCTCATAATGGGAATTAAACACCATACCCGTGCACCTGATCACGACTATAGAGGTTCCAAAGGGAATACTACTAGCCTTCACTGGTGGAGTGCTCACTTGCGTCAGACATAAAAGAAAAAAGTATTGAAGCATTTGTGAACACTCAATCTAAAGTGCAATCCTTAGGCAGATCTTTTAGACTTAATGGAAATCAATATACATATAAATATATATATAAATATATAAATATATATATATATATATATATATATATATATATATATATATATATATATATATATATATATATATATATATATATATATATATATATATATATATATATATATATATATATATATATATATATATATATATATATATATATATATATATATATATATATTGGATACATTCGTTTGTCTCCCAAGAGATGATCAATTTAGTTCCCCTACCGCATGAAACTGAAAGCTTGGAAGAAGTAATGTTGAAAACACATCAGGCATGGACATGATAAGAATATTATTTGATTCCTAGCGTCGATCTCAAACACGACACAAAAGTAATTCGGGTGTCATAAAACGGATTACATCACATGCTTAGATAATAACTCACTACGGAAGACATGCAATAAAATGCGCCACAACGCGTAGGTCAAAATTAATCGATTGTATTATTCATTATTCGAGATAACCCTCCATCTATATCAAGCCCCCAGCCCATCGTGGACGCCGTGTGTATATTGTATTGGTTTTCTTGTTTGTTTTAAGACTACTTGTTCATGATATTCTATTTTCTAGATATATCGGAGTCAAGCAACGGGTATGTGAAGTGTACATCATGTAGCTTTTAATCTAGTCCGTGCAGGTGATGGCCACTTGGCAATGATGCTTTTATGCATTGCTCATATTCTGAATTGCGTAAGTACATATTTATGGCTAGCGTTTCGTTACATCAACGATATAGATTTTATACAACTATTGCGCTAGATTGAAAATGAGGAGTTTTATACAGTACAAGTATGTGTACTCAGCGTCTTGAGGCAGAGATATTGGAGAACATGGAAAGTCTGACACATGCAAATGACAAGACTAAGCTACCGGCATGCTCATCCCCCAAATATTGACAGAATAGCTGACACTGTATTTTACACATAAAATCCGTAGCACCCGACTGAAATCAGAGAAGGTGCTACGCAGCTCACCAGAAGTGGTCACTGAGCAAGTTTGTGACTCTGCGCTAAGTGAAACCAAGTTTCCGGCTTTACGAATTTTGTAGATTTTAAGACCTTTTGCAATTCTTGGCCACATCTTTGATGTTATCATGGTGGAAGACCACTGGTAGAAGCATTTCCTGAATGTGGTTTATGTTTGGTGAGCTTGATCGACATTTGATTAAATTTGAACTAAATCTATCTTCGACCTGTGGTTACAGCTTTTACAGGAAATCATACTAGATTCTCTTATCTCGCCAACCCCTGATGAAGAGCTTCATGAATCCAGTGTGGTCATGGATACCGCTTGCCCTGTCCCAAAGGAGAATGACTTCTACCCTGCTTGGTTCACTCATAGCCTAGATAAAGAGACTCACTGCCCTGAACACGTCAGAACATGCGGTCACAGCTTTGTGAATATTACAGTTATGACCAAAGACATAGGTGCGCAGTGGGAAGATCCATCACTACAAGAACAAGGATACGCTGGGTGAAGAACATCTGCACAAATTGAGCCCCCTGTACTTTTATTCAGGTCAACACCACATAAGCTGAAGCCTGCCCAGTGAGGACAGGTTTGTCAGTTATGCGGATGTTGATGCTGATGATCCTACCTACGAGGCATCTGAACAAGATTCCAGTATTTTTGAGAATGGTGGAGGAAAATGAACATTACCGGTTCTTCTAGAGCCCAAGCGATTAGTGTTTGACAACAACTTGGACGATCTTTTCAAACGATGTCAGACTTGTGGTAGTCAGATCCTTCAGTGTGACAAAACTACAAAGGGAACATACACGTATTCGGACGGCTGCTCGGGCACTTGGCAGTCACAGCCAGTTGCAAAGAATCTGCCTGAAGGAAATTTACTTGTTGCTGGAGGCATTCTGTTCACAGGCGGACAATTTGCTCAATTTAATGACCTTGCCAAACTCTTGAACATACCATTTTTATCAGAATCTGCTTCCTACAATTTGCGAGAAAAATATTTGTTTCCAGTACAACATTGAGCAAGATGCCCTGTTTGCCATGTTTTCCGGACAGACCTTGTGGCTGTTAAGGGATGGGCAATGGGATTCATCCGGTCATAATGCCCAATATCTGGCATACACCGCCATAGAGGAAGACACTGGTGTTATTCTTACCACAAACGTTGTTGGTGTTGGGGAGGTTTCAAATTACAATGCCATGAAGTTAGAAGGTTTCCAGCGGTGTTTACAGGAGGTGGAAGCCCACCATGTCATTGCAGAAGCTGTGGCCACTGACAGACACCCCGTAGTCAGAGTCTTCGTGTGGAAGTCTAGACGTCAGACAGAGCACCAGTTTGAAATTTTCCACATAGCAAAGAGCGTCACAAAAGCACAGTCTGTCAGCAACCATCTGTGGTGGAGTTGTGCAACCTGCAATGAAGCTCCAGATAATATTTCATTGTTTAAATGCAAAGATAATTAGTTACATCGATATATAAATAATGACGGCTTATTCAATCGTGTAGTTGTTATTATAGATTTCAGCATAGGTCAAAGTGCTGCATATGTGTTTTTTTAATTTCTTAAAATCTTAATACTCTGTCTTGAGCATGATAAATAATTTGTAAAACAATCATATGATATAAGGAACTCATAACAAGTAGTATTTGATGGATTGTATTGCAACTCATTTCACCCGCGTAAGATAGAAAGATAAATGTGAGTGTAGATTTCTGTCAACGAAATGTATGCATAAATTTATCAGGTTGAACATTTTCCTCCACACAAATTCTCTATAATGTATCATAGTTATTGTCCCGATGGCTCGGGGAATATGTGTCGTATCGTGGAAACGAAGCATGAAGGGATAACCCGTCGAACTTGTTTTCCAAGTTTGCTATGAATCCAGTAGGATTATATATATATATATATATATATATATATATATATATATATATATATATATATATATATATATATATATATATATATATATATATATATATATATATATATATATATATATATATATATATATATATATATATATATATATATATATATATATATACAGACTCGTTTGTCCTAGGCTCATGAAGTACCCCCTGCATGTCGTTTCTTGACAAGTGCGATCCTTAGTACAGATGATGTGAGGCAAACTGCTCTGCGTCTGGGTGATCACATATGCATTCTAGGTCATGCATGAATTTCTTTGCTTCCTACATTTCTTGGCAATCCATATTTTCTTGGATAGTGGTCAGTTTTTCACAGCGTGCACTTAAGCACCACACCAAGTTATCCAGTCACTACCTCTCCGTTTCGACGTCTCTGCCGTCCCACGTGCTATCGTCGTCACTACCACTTTCATTCGCCATTCTTTGTCGTTTTTAAAAACCAATCATCTTCTTCATTGGTTCAAAATGATAGGGCAGAAGTTGTCATAAAAACATAAAAAATAGTCTATAACAGGCCAAATTTGGGCCGCTGGCACAGGTAGTTACCGATCGACATCACACTCCTGGTAATCAACGTGACTTCTCGCTGGCGCTGCTGGATCCACTGACGTCACACAACATTAATAAAATAAGGCCCAGATTAGGCGTTCGAAAAGAAAGAAGAAAAATATACTAACTATAGTTCTCACTATTATAGTCTCGTTCAGTTGGCTGGAGTATCAATTTAATAAACTGCACAACATCATTAGACATATCGTTTTTGTACCACTGCAGCCTTATGTCACGATGGGCTTAATGACAACTATCGGTACAGGAAGGTGTGTAAATTACTGCAGAGTTTGCAGATGCGAAATTAATTACGTAAGGAAGTCTTGAGGTAAATGCTAATGGGACTGGATTCCCCACGTTTAAGTCCGATATTACTTGTAAGGAATGACCAGGATGTTAGGAAAATCTGTAATGTTAAGATATCAAAATTCAATCAATCTCAAATGAACGCTTGTAAATGACGAGCAACTGACAAAAGCATATCTAGTTTACACCTATATAAATGCGCTCGATTTTTTTATGGGAAATGCATCGATAAATAGGTGGCAATTTAATCCCAGTCTCTGGCTATTTGACTGATTGGGGTTTTTTTGGCCTTCAGATAAATGCTGTCCATGTGAAAGCATTGAATTCGGATCGCAGCGACCAGTACATACTGCGCGGGTGACCGCTTGGCCGCGCAGTGAGCACTGCCGATAATTTCAAAAATTATCCGGGTGCGGGCCAATCCGCGCGGTGTGCAATAGTCACTTTGATGTTTTGCTTGAGGAGCAACCCTTGTGTTCAATCGGTGCTTTTCGGAAGTGAAATAACCGATGATCACTGGAATAACCAGCCAACGATTTTTGTATCACTTAGCACGTGGTTGAGCCATGTTTTCTTCCAAGTACAAAGAGACAAAAGGATAATTTAAGTGAAAGACTTGAGTTCTTAATCTTTAAATACAGGCGAGTTAGTTTTCCTCGTATATTCACTTATATTATCGACCAACGACCATTTTGAGTTGATTGCAGGTTAGTTCGAAAGTGCCAATTCTACTCCTGGCCTCTATAAGCACGTCGCGTTTCCTTAGCCTCGGCCTTCTGATAATATAAGATTTTGCACCTTTGCTAGATTTTACGCTTCGTGTTTTAATAAGGCATCGGTGTTTACTCTAGTTTCGTCAATAATATTAGATTACTGATAAATGCATCGTTTTTCCAGCAATATTGTTGCTCTTTGTTTAAACATAAAATTCTGACATTTATATTGAACAACTTTTGTAGATTTAATCGCGCGCAACTTCTTTTTTATATAGCAACGATAATTTATCATGCATAGTAAAAATTAAACCTTCACCATGGATCTCGTAGAGAGCTCATACAAAGCTTGTAAATTACTTCAGCACTTGGAAATTTAACTTTATTATATCCAGTACGTTTCATGATACAACACTTCGGAAACATAATCCAGGGGCGTAGCCAGCGATACGCACTTACGTACGTGCGTAACATCAATTTGAAAAGTGAAATATAAATATGGCCAAAAATGGCATCAAAGTCAAAAGCTATGTGGGGGGGGGGGGGGCAGACTTTACTGTCTGGAACTGTAGATTTCTTAATCTTGATTAGGTCGCCTGTGCGTAACATTCATTCAAGCCTGGCTACGTCTCCTCATGTTTTTAAATCTTCAAATCTATGACTTCGACTGATACACGCTTACCTGAAAGTTGAACAAGGTAATACCATCTCTCACTTTGCTGACCGTTTTTTCACATAGCTTGCCTAACTAACGCAAGAGTGTGATGGTTATACTTTCTTGACGCAACCCCATTCAAATATAACTGTGTTTGTTTCATCCCAACTCCGCCAACAATATCATTGTCCTATTACCCCATCCGAAATCGTACCGATATTTTCCGTACTTCGGGAGTAAAAACACCCCTCATGAGCAGCCGCGAAATTTTGTGCTAGAATTGTATTCGAGTACTTGTTTGTCTTTGCGTGTGTTGCAGTGAGCAGGGGTATGCCACTAATTTGTTGTTGTTTCAGGTAATAATCTAAGTAGGTGCACGGAAGTAAGTTTCCAAGGTTAGCGTCGGCTTTTGAGAAGCTGTGACAGGAGCTAGCGCTTTGAATTCCTTCCTTCACATCCTCGGGTTTCCGTCGCGGCCGCCAGGCGGCGATACTGCTTTTCAACCGGTAGGGTAGCATGCTTTTCAAGAGCGCAAAAGCAATACACAACGCGGAGCGTAGAGATTTAAGCTGTGGTGAATATTCATTGAAATATGTTTGATATTGGTGTTAGTTAGGGATAATTGTTTAAGAATATCGTTCTATAGACTATATAGACTGCGCGGAAGCAACCATGCCCAGGTTTTTACTTGCGCCGCAGTAGACTGCAAGGCCAATGTTCGCAAGAAAACGAAAAAACACCCGTGGATGACAGTAACGTTTCCGTTAGTTGTATATTGCAATTGTCAGACATTCAAGTAATCAAACCGACAAGCCGTCCGTGCGACATGTCTCTTCATCAGGCGGTAATGCTGGATTAGACTTTGCATTAGTATTGAAGTCAGCCACTGCAAAGATCATGGCCACAACATGTATGCAAACACTATCATCTCTGCTAAGAAAGATGAGAAAATAAATAAACTACTTACCTCTCTTCCACCAAACCACAACACCACATAAAAAAAAAGTTAATACTGTACCAGCAAGTCTTCATAGATATTTATACATATTGATGTGTGACATATCTGTATTCAACTTTCTTAAGTATTCTAATTATATAAATTAAAAGTTACCCTGTGCAGCAGACTCTATGGTATCGATGGGGATTGGAGAAGCCATACATCGTATGGTTGCTCCGACACATTTCCCCCTCAGATAACGCCTACAATGATTCAGGGATTTATATTCAACTGCAAGTATGGTTCTGTTAGGGAACAGCTGATATCCCCTTTCGCTTTCAAATGATGCCACCCTGCTAGGACTCTATTTGTACTTGACATGTCGGCCTGCCTTGCAGAAAGTTGTTAGGATCTGGGAAATTGACTTGCTGACCCTTTATGCTAATAGTTTTTCATCGCGGACTACAACCCCTAGCGTGCTATAGAACAGTGGAAGATTATCTGGACCAGGTCTCAACGCCCCTGTTACAAGGAAAACATTCAACATGTGAAAGCGAGCGAGAGAATTGACCAGAGGAGGACTTTGTTCACGTTGGTTTGTCCAGGGCGCTTTAGGCCACATACCTGAAAGTCAGTTGTTGAGAAGGGTGTTTATGTTTTGTGTCAATATGTTTTTCATGCTGTGTGTGTCAAGTGATTGAATGTGGTATAATAATATTTTTTTTTTTGCACGTGTATATTGTGAATTATATTCTGCGGGTCATGAGTAAAAAAAAGAAGTATTCATAAATACACATCAGCGTGTGTTTATTTTAATGGTTGGTAGAATTTTTTCTGGTGAGGTGGATTTTGGGAACTACCAGCCTGGATGGCCGGTGGAAATTTTTCCTAGTCTCAAGCATTGTAATATGCGTGCTATACCACTTAAAACTAGATTAAAATATGGGATGAGATGTGATGTATATGATCAATTCATAAGTTAGCAAGAAACTAATCATTTTGGTTATTTGATCTATTCGGTGGAATAACTATTTTGAATTTACTATGAGTGTTGTACTCTCTGCCCTAGGTAACAATAAACCCACACCGACTCGATGACTTGGGATCGATTGATGGTAACCAACTTGACCGTCTGTGGTAATACCTGCCAATATTTGCTAGCACAGCCAAGGAAATGACACCACTTTATCGTAGAGAAATGCTTACCACAGCCATTTATCACTATTTCACAAAGAAGGAAACAGTGCTTATGACTAACCAGCCGTACAAAGTTAAGAAGAAAAAACATTTCACGATATATTCCTGCATTTATTCTACAACACAGAATACTCACTGGTTGACAAGATAAAGAAAGCAGAAGCAATTGAATTGGCTGCAGAAGAGAAAATCCAAGAGCTCTTGAATTAGTAAAGAGAAATGGGTAAGTAGTATATAGACGTGCCCCTACTTACCTCATTTTTGACGTCGAACGATAGACGAAGTCGATTGCGCAATATATTTTTCGCTGACGATCGCTTGCGAATTCGGTGCGGTATTTTGATGACCTCATTCTATTTTTGGAAAGTGATTTCACCATCTGTTCCGTTATTTTCCGTCCTTGAAATCTTTGCGACATTAGAATTGGTGACCTCATGGAGGGGCGCTATTTTGGATGAGGTCATTCTATTTTTGGAACGTGATTTCACAATTTCCGTCGGATATGTCGTCATAGTTTGCTGAGCTAAGCTAAGTGATGGGATAGAGAGGGTGTATATAAAACGGGAGAGTGTCTCAGTTATGCGTTCAGTTATAATCATGGCTGGGAAACGGATGAGCGACGCGGACTTGTTAAAAGCGATAGAACAAATCGAAATGGAGGAAGTGAAACCACTATACACACAATACTTTGCACAGTATTCGATAGTGGTTTGGAATAAAGATGTAGTGTTTTTGAAAAACAATTTCAAGAAATGTCACATAGAGTTTGGGATGCACTGTGTATTGGACTGTGGTTACGAAATAGCTGCTGTCACAGAAACAATGAAGCAGTTAGAAGCGGGAGAGGAGAGTCGTGTCGAGGTCTCTATTGCTGCAGACGTGACGATGAGTGTTCGATACCCGATCCCTATGGTGCTGATAAAGAAGGGCCAGGTGACAATGGAAATGGACAGTTACTCGTGGTATATGTTTGTAGAAGCGTGGGAGGAGTTGAAACAGCTCTACGGAACCCACGTGGTGAGAGCAAAATTAATGGAGGAATATCTGATGGTGGTATACACAGACACGCTTGTCGATTTAATCGAAGCTCTAATACCAGAAAAATGCCATGGCTGTCAGATCGACCACCCGAGTCAGCGACAGCATAATCTTTGTTTGATGGCCGAACCTGAAGAACAAGTTCGGATGTGTATGACGGATGCTCTCGAGCGTGTTGACGAACACTATGTATCAAGTTTATGGGAATTAAGTATAGGTTTAATTGACCCCTGCCCCTCGTGGATGGAACGTAGCAAATGGTTGTGTGTGGACTATAGGAAATATTGGTTGGAGTCGGTGAAATCAGATATTGAAATACGTGTAATTAACAGATTGTGTAATAAATGAGTGAAAATACAGGTCTGTGTTTGTTTCTTTTAATTATTATTTGGAATGTATGTTATAAAGAGTTCAAATTTGGTGGGTGGTCATTTATGGCTAAGATAGTCAGAGAGTAACATCAACATGACGGATGCGTACAGCAGGTGGTCTGTTTTAAAAGACAAGTTACAGATGCATGCACAACTAACTCGAGAACTGAGAGACAATAAGATCTATAGACAAATTAGTATAAATCAACAGCGCTTGATGGAGTATGGTTACGATTTTGATACGGCTCTTAGTAAAGCGATCGAAGCTAGAGAGTGTTTAATGGATCGTCAGTTAACTGCGTTCGTGTCTGAAGATGAGGTAGATTAATGTAATTATAAATATCTGCTTATAAATATCGGTTAACAACAAGTTTACTGGTAGTAGAGTTTGAATCTTTAAAGCGACGACATGGATACTTGTGTAGAATGTGACGAATGTCAGAGATTCGCTGAGACTCAACAACGATATAGACCCAAGTCACCTGCTCAGGGTAAACACAGAACCCTGAGGTTACGGCGTTGTCCTCTGTGTCAATGTGGGTTTGTAACGAAGGCGCTTTTGACCCAACACTTGAAATATCACTGTAATTATAAGCTCTACATATACAATCGAAACTTAAGGAAAACAACAGGCACAACAAAGCAGAGGAAGGTTGTGACGTAATCGGAAAGCTTAACTTCCACGTTCGAAGAACCCCACAACCCCGGTGTGTGCGTGCGATACCACGTGATTTACCGGATCTGAAATTAATTTGTCACGTGATCATGACAAACCGCTGACTACAGCTAAATCAATTCGTCACGTGATCATGAAAAAAGCGCTGACATCAGCTTAATTAAGTCGACACGTGATCATGAAAAACCCCTAACATTAGCTCGATCAGGGGATAAATAAGCGAACACGGACAGCTTTTTGTTTCATTCAGGATGGCAGAGGAGAACGGCGAGGAGTGTGATTACATTGACGGACCGTTGTATACCAGTCGTCGTAGTGGTCGCTTTCAAATTTCACAGTGGTGTAGTAACCCAGATGATTTGATCAATGATTTACACATTCGCGATCGATGGAGCGGACATCAAATAAAATTACCCTCAAATGCCTTTCTCAGAAGCAGGACGGCTCTTACATCACTCACCTTATCGTTGATTGACGCGGAAGCTGGCCAATCGGACGTTGATACGGAAGAAACCATTAGTGACGATGTAATTGGTCGAGTGAAAGCCCCAGTCCCCTATATTGAAATTACCTGTGAAAGCGTGACCATGTGCTTTGATAGTTTCAATTGGTGGCAGCTCATAAAAGCTTACCAAGACCTATCAGCACGCGCACAAAAGATGGATGACCAAGGAACGTCGCCTGATGGGTGGGATATGATAATTAGCCTTTACAGTGGTTTGATGAAGCCATTGTTATCTGACATAGCTCAAGAACCATGCGTCGTGTGTGGAACGGGCGTATGTCAAGCCGAGAACCAACAAAAGATGTATTCACATTGCGTTGGAAGAGCCTTGGATAAGGTGGACGAACATCACGTCACTTTATTATGGCGCTTGTTGTGTGAGCAACACAATTCGACTGAACTGTGTCTTTGGCTCTCTAGAGAGTATCGACGTACCATGTTAGGTTTTTTGTGTGACCACCGAACACTGGTCTAAAGTCTTAATGGGGGAACCTTATGACTGTAAATATAATAAAATTATTAGACGCATGAATATATATGATTGGTGATTGAATAAAAAGTGATGATATACTTTAATTGAATTTCTTTTTGAGTTCTACTTATCACGACACTATTTACCTATCCTATCTATAAAAAGAGTGGGGAACTGTGAATGATAACTCAGTATAAGAATGGATCGAGCCTTAAAACACCCCTTTAGTTGCGTGATAGCTGGTCCGAGCGGCTGTGGAAAAACTTACTTTGTGAGTGAGTTAATCAAAGGTAGTCACATTGAGCCACCACCCGACCGAATCGTGTGGTGTTTCGGAGAGTGGCAAACCATGTACACTCAACTACCGCACGTGGAATTTGTAGAGGGATTGAATTTTGAGACAGATCCTCAACAAAGAACCTTGTTGATCATCGATGATTTGATGGAAGAAACTGACGAACGCGTCACTCGCCTATTCACCAAAGGGAGTCACCATGGCAATCTTAGCGTGTTGTATTTAGTACAAAATTTATTCGGAAAGAATAAAGAACATCGAACAATCAGTTTGAACGCTCATTATTTAGTGGTATTTAAGAACCCTCGGGACGCTTCACAAATCATGCATTTAGCCAAACAAATGTACCCGCGAAACATCAAGTATGTACAAGAAGCCTTTTCGGATGCTACTTCGCAACCTCACGGTTATTTGTTTATCGATTTGTAACAGGCAACACCAGATCACTTACGGCTACGAACTGACATACTACGACCAAATCAAGTTGTATACCTACAGAAATAAATACCGTCGATCGTCGGACGACCGCCATTCTTATCGTTAGACATAGATCATGGCAGAGCGTCTCAGAAAACACGCTGATACATTACGAGTGATGGCTAAAGCCAAACCCCCTGTCAATAGGGCTTTGAGTCACACGGCTGACAAAGAATTGATAAATTGTCTATGTGAATGTGCACTCAATGTTTTAAAAGGAAACGTATCCTTGACTTCAGTTCAGAAGCGTAAATTAGCCCGATACAAACAAGGTCTGCGCGCTTTGATCTCACCTAAAACTAACGTCAAGAAAAAGAAAAGAGTATTACAAACCGGTGGTTTTCTCCCGGCGTTATTAGGACCTATTTTAGTTATCACTGGTCCGTTGTTAGGCAAACTATTGGGCTAAAATTATGGCTAAGAAAATGATGTTGGTTGATCCCCGGGTACTGTCAAGTGGGCGTTACGATCAAGCTCCCACTGTCGACGTGTTATCCAACTTGGATGCGGAGATGAGGGATGTCCTGAATCGTAGTGATTTATCGGAGGAGGCTAAAGTAGAATCTTATAACCAAATTTTAACAAAACACCGCGAGTATTACCGCCGGCACAGAACCCCGACACCTCACACAGCCTTAGCTAATACCCCGCCCCACACACCCAAACAAGAAGATGTGTCTATTGCGGAAGTTGTAGAAACCATCCCTGATAAATTTCAGGAAAAAGGGCGTTTGCTATTAGAACGCATTTGAAAAAACCCAGACGTGGGTTGGAATGAACGAGGGGAATTATCGATTAAAGGACAAGCCGTTAGTGGGACTAACGTGGCGGATTTGGTTAACGATGTGTTGAGACGACGTAAACACTTTGAACCAGAGGGTTGGAAAAGATTTGCTGAAGCGTTGCGAGACTCCAACATTCCTCAAGATTTAGTAGGTCAACCCGATCGATGGAACTATATCCGACAGGGTGCGATGCAAATAGATAAAAGACCTGGTGAGGAGGAGCCTGTAACACAAAATTGGATGTCATGGAGAAAGTTAAGTGTGTATTTCGACCCTGAGGCACCGGCCGCGTATGGAGGGGTGCAGCCATTGGTTAGAGCTACGAAACTCAAAACAAAGGCAGTCAGACAATGGTTGGGCGAGCAAGATGCCTATACATTACATAAACCGATCCGTCGTCGATTTCGAAGACGACGCGTCATAGTCGGGGGGATTGACCATCAATGGCAAGCCGATTTAGTGGACATAGCTCGCTTAGCCAAACAGAACCAAGACATGAAATTTCTCTTGACCTGTATCGATGTATTCTCGAAATATGCGTGGGTGATACCACTAAAAAATAAAAGGGGTGACAGTTTGATTCGAGCCTTTGAGAGTATATTAAAACAAGGGCGGAAGCCCCTGTGTTTACAGACCGATAAGGGTGGAGAATTTATCAACCGTAAATTTCAGACATTTGTTAAGCAGCAGGGGATTCGCTTTTTTACCACCCACAACGAAGAAACCAAAGCTAGCATAGTCGAGCGGTTTAATCGTACGTTAAAAACTAAAATGTGGCGTTATTTTACCAAACACAACGCTAGTGTTTATCTACCGGTTCTGGCTTCGCTGGTGAAAGGATACAACGTCAGTTATCACCGCAGCATTAAGCGCCCCCGATATCAGTCTCGGTGCGTAATCAAGAAGACACGTGGATGACATTATACGGGGAACGCTCTGATGAGGTTAAACGACCACGGTATGATATCGGGGATCGTGTCCGCATCAGTCAAGCACGGGGTAAATTTAAAAAGGGTTACACTTCCAATTGGAGCGAGGAGTTGTTTCGGGTGGAGAACGTTCACTTAGGCTCCCCTAATGTGTATACGATAAAGGATGATAATGACGAAGTGTTAGAGGGAACATTTTACGCGGAAGAATTACAGAAAGTGAATGACAAAGCATGGTATAGGGTTGAAAAAATTATCAAAGAACGTAAACGGAAAGGACAAAAAAATACTTTGTCAAGTGGTTTGGCTACCCTTCCAGTTTTAATAGTTGGGTCAGTGGTGTGGAGCTGTATAAAAACTGAGATTTGGAACAGAAGCGTCATTAGGATGGAAGATCAGAGAAGTGATCGGGTGTGGACCATATTTGGTCGGGAAATTCCGAAAGCCGAAATCGTGTTTTTCACACAAATCCTCATTTTATATACCGTAATCATCGTCAGCATCTACAATCTATCGGCGGGTAAAGGAGATAGTAATTTGTGGACTGCTCTGTTAAGCAGTAGCTTAGGGTACATTCTTCCCAACCCCACTTTGAAACATAAAGCGACGTCATGAGTTTCTTTCTGACCCTACCTTCCAACAGTTCAATGAATTATCACCCCAACAACACGCTGACACGTTACTTTACTCAATTGTCTAAACCCATACAATTAAAAGGTAATTGGGAGGTGGGATAAGCAGAAATTCAGTACCCTGTTTCCTGGTACAACATCGGGGACAATGTCGGTTTTGTCATAGTGGATGAGCGAGCTGGATACCATACGATAGACAGACACTTGGAAGGGGATCCTTTGGTCGAGTCCTTGGTCGTTCGCCTGACCCCCGGTTCCTACAGTGCTGAACAATTGATAGACAGGATCAATATGCACATCCGCAAATCGCATCTCAGAGGCGTGGTTCGATTTCAATTCAATTCCCACTCACAGACCGTGAATATAAAAATAACTGATCCCAAACTTCAAGTTGTCATGACCGAAGGTCTTCGTCAAATATTGAGGTGTGAGGAATGTCTTTCCCTTTACGATTCTCAAACTGATTACAAGCCTAATGTATTTCGAGGGTTGTACGCACTGTACGTTTATTGTAGTATAATTGAATCACAAGCGGTCGGTGACACGATGGCCCCCTTCCTACGCACAGTTCCTGTGGACTACGACCGGGTGCACAAAATGGTGACCCAGACATACGAACAGATATTTTATTACCCTGTGGGCACCAAAACCTTTTGTACCATAGAAATTGATATAAGAGACGACACGGGTCAGTCCGTGGCATTCGAAGATGGACATGTGATGGTGACTTTACATTTCCGTGAAACCAAGAAGAACTTAATTTGAGTCTCATGGCATCACCATCATGAGTTTCTTTCTGACCCTACCTTCCAACAGTTCAATGAATTATCACCCCAACAACACGTTGACACGTTACTTAACTCGACTCCCCAAAGCTGTACAGTTGGAAGGGGCTTGGGAAGTGGGATTAGCGGAAATTCAGTACCCTTACACGTGGTACAATGTTACTGAGGACGAAGGGTTGGTCGTCATGGATCGTGTGGCTGGTGCGCTCCATCTCCCCCCGGATATCTGTTGCAGTGAGCGATATGACATTGTGAGTGAATTTGCAGAGGCCCGTCCCAAATATTTTCACATTACCCCTGGTTTTTATACGACCGGATCGTTGATAGAAGCCTTTGCAGCCAAGTTAAAGGAGCAAAATGAGGAGCGAGTGCGTCTCACCTACAATCAAAAACACAACAGACAGCAACTATGACCCTAGACAATGAGTCAGTTGTAGTTTACATGGACGAGGGGTTGCGTCAAAGACTCGGTTTTGAAATGGGGATTTTTGAGAACAGTCAAGTCGGTAAGCACATTGTTGACCCTGATCGAGGCTTGTACGGACTCTATGTCTATTGTAATCTCATCGAAGCTCAGGTGGTAGGAGACACTGTGGTCCCCCTTCTGCGTATTATTCCAATCGATCACGATCGTCGCGGGCAGTTGATCAACTCCACGTATAAAAAGATATTTTATTACCCGATAGCCACCAAGGCTTTTTCTACTATAGAAATCGATATAAGAGATGACACGGGTCGACCCATTCCATTCGAATCTGGTAAAGTGACAGTGACGTTACATTTCCGTAAAATCAACAAAGCTATATTTTGAAAACCATGGCTGATATTTACACCCCGTATTACCTGAACCAAGCGGGTGGAGGGCTCCCCGTGTTTTCTGGTGCCAGGAGTCAGCGTGGACATGGCCTTGGTAATGTGGTTGGTGGTCTGGCTAAAATGGTGTTACCGCTGGTTCGAAAAGTTTTACCTGTCGTTAAAAAACACGCCTTGAAAACAGGAGTGAGGGTGGTTGGAGATTTGTTGGGAGGGAAGTCTCTGAAACAGTCGGCTAAGAAACGATTGTTACAAACCGGAGAGGAAGTGTTCGATCAAATAGTCCCACCCAAACAACCGCGTCGCCGACCACCATTCTCTATAAAACGACTCGCACGAGGTAGGAACAGTAGTTCACGCCGTTGCCGTGGAACAACTCGGAGGTTGCCAAAAGATATTTTCGGTTAGATCATGGCACTGGTACACCACCAATCTTGTCCCTGTGTCAAAAGTGAATTAGACCTATTTTCGATTCCCCCAACTCAAAGCAGTGTCGATCATGGATCGTGGATCGAATTCCATCCGGTAGCTGCTTTAGGTTCGGGTCCAGTCGAATTCTACATCAGTGGGTCGGGTGATGATTATATCGATCTGAACGACACGTATTTACAAGTGAATGCCAAAGTGGTGAAAAAGGATGGGGAGGTCTTGGCGGCTGATAGTGCTGTAGCACCCGTTAACCTATGGTTACACTCACTCTTTTCCCAAGTCGATGTCTCTCTCAACGAAAAACTTGTGTCCTCCTCGACAAACACATACCCGTATCGCGCTTATATGGAAACGCTATTGAGCTATGGTTCGGAAGCCAAAAACTCTCAGTTAACCGCTAGTTTATGGTACAAAGACACCCCAAAACACATGGACGCCGTGGGTGGTACTCACAACAAGGGGATGATAGCTAGAAAGGAACGAGCTCAAGAGAGTCGCATTGTGGATATGATGGGCAAATTACATTTAGATTTATTTAGTCAAGAACGCTATTTATTAAACGGCGTAGATTTGAAGTTGCGATTAGTACGCAGCGGTGACAGCTTTGCCCTTATGGCCAATCCTGCAGAGGGATTTGCCCCTAAAATAGTTCTGCAATCCGTGACCTTATTCGTACGCAAAATAAAGTTGAACCCCACCGTGCAACTAGCTCACATTAAGGCTTTAGAACGAAGCCCAGCTAAATACCCCATAAGACGCATAGAAACCAAAGTGTTTTCTGCATCTCAAGGAGCTATGACGATCAATCAAGAAAATTTATTTTTGGGTCAGTTACCCAAACGAATTGTAGTCGGAAGTGTTGATAATAAAGCGTTTAACGGTGATTACACTCAGAACCCCTTCAACTTTAAGCATAACGACCTCAAATTTTTAGCTCTGTACGTTGACGGGCAACAAGTGCCCACAAAACCATTACAGCCCGATTTTAATCACCATATATACACCCGCAGTTATGCTAATTTATTCATTAGCACTGGACAACTCTATCAAGACGAAGGCAATGCCATAAGTTGGAGTGATTATCCCAATGGCTATACACTATTCGCTTTTGATCTGACCCCCGACCTGGGTGATAGCGGCACTCATTTTAATTTTTGTTGAAACAAGGAAACGTGCGCTTGGAAATGCGTTTTGGTACGGCCCTAGAACGTACCATTAATGTCATTGTGTATGCCAAATTTGAAAATATGATTCAAATTGACCGAAACCGTAACGTTCTGTTTGATTACGCTGCCTAACAATGGATACCAGGCAATTACACGAGCTCTTACAAAAAGACGCTTTCACTCGAGCTACTGTGCGCGGAGTGTTTGCGCGGAATAAATTACCCCGCCATGTCAACTACCCCAGCGGTTTCGTTTGTAATACGGATCCAGCTTCCAAAAAAGGCAAACACTGGATTGCTATTTTCATTGATCATAATGAACGAGGCGAATATTTTGATTCTTACGGACTACCTCCTATTCATAACGTATTTGTGAAGTTCTTGACCAAGCATTGTGTGAACTGGACTTATAATACAAAGCCATTACAAGGCTTTAATTCCAATACTTGTGGACTTTATTGTTTGTATTATTTAAAGAGACGATGTCGTGGAATAAGTTTGAACCAATTGCTGGCTGTATTTACCGACGATTATTCAACCAACGATAAGCTGGTGACATGTTTAATTCAAGGCAAATAAGCAACGTGTGTTGAAAATGTACGACGTTTTTATTCTTAGTTTCTCTCACAGCCTTTAAACATCAATTTCTTACAGAGCGCACATCCATCGATTACATAACACCTTCACTTCAATTTATTACATAATAACACATATCAATTTCTTAAATAGCATATTAATGTATCACACATCTAAAGGTTTAGTGCTTACACCGCCTGCATTCACAATTCTCTTGGGGTAAAAATAACTTAATCCATCTCTAATTTGCGTATATGAATACATTGTGTTATTGTTAATGCGAAAGCCACGGTTCACACCGCGACCCGATTTTTGTTCTCTCAGCACATTCATACACACAAACAAGAACATTATCAAAAATAAAATTCAACGCTTGAAAGAGTATATCATATATAACTATAAGAGTATATCATATATATATATTCGTTCATACCTGGCGTCTGATACGGTCTCGGCAAATCGTTTGAAACAGGCTGTGGGTTCATACTCCAGTGTTTGGTATATCTTTGTGATCACCAGGCCATGTTCCAAGTACCATTTCAGTAGTGGGCTAGCAAGCAATATTTTCACACCTTTGTAGCTCCCTATCAACGTCCGCCATTCCGTCTATTTGAAAATAAATAATAAAAATCGTTATGACATCATAGTGATCGCAACAAAATACATTATGATCCCACGCCCCTTGTCACCTTGTGTACTTACTTTCATAATGTCCCGTTGTTCAGCATAGTCTCGCATAAAGGGTCCGATTTCATCTCGGGTCAGTTCAGTGTTTTTGAATATAGGGGTCATTTCACTAAAATAGTCTTTAAGGGTTTCTGGTACGTGTATATCTACTTCAGCCATTCCAAAAAAGTTCTGTCACGTATATTGGCTATGAGCTGTTTTTCTGATCTGAGGGTCTGTCTTTCGTTTTTTCGTCCATTCACATTCCCACACAGCTACGACATCATAACCTAATCCTCTCAAATACTGGGTATTTCTTTCTGTTTCGGTATATAAATCACTCATTAGTTTTCCACTGATGGGGCTATGGGTCAATTTCAGACACGGACAGCCATGCCATACACATCCGTGAAACTGATATACTGTTTTCGTTTCTTTGCACCAACCGTCTACGGGTAATTGCCGGGCGCCAATTCGTTTTCCCCCTCTGTTTAGACGATGTTGTATTTGATTTTGTGAGCTGTGTGCTATCAAGGCCAACCATTCATCCGCTACACCACGTTTTCGGGTCTGAATTGGTTTAAACTCAGGCGCGTGACGTCGGGTCGGAAAGTTGGCTGGCATGGCTTGAGACAAGGCCCACAGATACAGCGCATTGGCATCATAACCTACGATTCCTTCACACAACTTCGCTTCATTTCCGTTCTGTTCACGCCTGATGTAAGTTTTTCCTTTTTCGTGGTAACGATGAAAGATGATTGAGGGTCCGCCCACTATTCCATTTTTAATCAACCAATAGATGTCGTTGTTCTTTTCGTCAGGAAAGGTAAAATAATCTTCCAAGTCTTGAAATAAATATCGCATGGTTAATCCGGGCACTGATATTCCATCCTTCAACATATCTATACCTCTCTCACTGTAAAAACTACTCTGTTTCTCTATGGCTTCCAGAAACGGTTCGACATCTAAATTGTTGTAATATATCAAAAAGTCTTTAAAAGTCTGCATATGACCTGCTTCCCACGCATCTTGACATTCAGCGTATTGGTCAGCGGTAATGTTTTCTTGTTTTAACGCACTGTAAAAAGCTGCATGGGGTGGTAATTCTGTGTGGTTCAAACGATCGAGTGTCACCCATTCATACGGGAAATATCCCTTTTTCTGTTCGCATTGAAAGGCTCGTAGGTATTTGTCGTATGTATATCCAGGTGCAATAAAGTTGGTGATATCCAAAAACCGTACATGGTCCGTTTCAATGCACATGAATGAGTTATTTCGTTTGATGGTATACTTGATCGATGAATGTTCTTGCAGGTAAGTTGTCAACGGTATTTTCACAACGTTGAGGTCATAATTCGATGAGTTGAATCCGACTAACGGTAATACATGTAAATAGTTGTCGAATTTGTTCTGTAATTTCTGCAATGGATGTTCTCCCTTGACGACCGGATCAAGTTGATACGCTTCATTGATTTTCTCTTGTAACTGGGTTAGGGCAGCTTCGTATTGAGGAAGCATCAGTAGATAGGCAGCGTTTGATATCTCCTCTATATACATCATCATCCTGTCAATCAATGTTTGTGCGTTTCCTTCCGTTACAAAGCATTTTGGTTCTGTATAATCAGGTACATTGCTGCATACACTCACTGATAACGGTACGTGTTTTTGGTCCCAGGTGACTTTGGGTGAATTGACGGGTAGGTTGTCTTCTCCAAAATAACTTTCAAAATCATAGGTGGCTCTGTAAGGGTAAATACCGTCTTCTATTTCGATTCCTTCGTCCCGTAACGCTTCAAAGATAATGGGTGGTAGATGAAAAACACCGCCTGGGTACTTGTATTTGGTTTCAACAGTACATATGTTTTCGTGGCGATGTAGTTTTTTCTCACTTTTCCACAGCTTCTGACAGGTACCACAAATATATGATTTGCTATAAAGGTCAAAGTTTTTTATGTAACTAAAGTGATTTTCGTACAGGTTCAATTTCAAGGTCGAGGCGAATTTTGTACGCGTTCGCTTGACCAAAGTAGCTACCTGAAACACATATAACAAATCGATCACATCTCATATTTCCATTTCGATATCAAATGATTACATCGTTTATGTTGTTACTTCTGTTTAATCACTACAAGACACACTTACTTGATTCTCGTCTAGCGTATACACGGTGATATTCACTTCGAATTGTTTTGCTAGTCTTTCGACGTCTTAAAGAGGTACACCCGCAAATGTTTTTTTCTTTTGTTTGGGGTAAGCAGTCTTTAACAATGTTTTTGCTGCGTTCTCTAGACTCCTGATCTTCGCTCCTCTGTGTAAGGCCAGTGCCCTGAAAAAGCACAATCGGTCTTGATACGGTTTACCCGTGGTTTTCTTTCGGTCTAACAAGTTGATGGCTCTGTTTGTTTTCAGGTGTTCCGGTATAACAGGTGGTGGGTAGCCGATCACGTGATCTTCGATTGGGTTCACAAAGATGGTCAAATTAGTCACTTCCTCTACACTCCATTTCGAATCCGGTCGTTGGTTCTGGGCGTAGGTTAAAATGTCTGTTTGTGTTATTGCATCTATAGCCCTCTCAAAATCATCGGCATTCCATACGACTAGAGGGGTTGGTAGCATACGATGGTTATTGACGGACGAATGAAAGTACCGCAATTCATCTGATTCTTTGTGACGTAATAAGAATCCATAACTCCCGTTGATTTTAAAGGCTGAATCGCATTCCTCAAATATATACTGGTTGAGGTTGGGCACATCTTCTGATAAACTATAATTGTAAACAGTTTGCAGGCTTCCAAATCGCGTATGAGTCCGTATAGCTCGTTCATTCGCAGCCAACACAGCTTCTGTCGACATAATCATCGATAATCTGTCAATATAAATATCACCCAAAGTCATAAAGCTTTCCATTACGTCATTCCTCAATTCTACCGGTAATAGACCTATCCTTTAATAGACCTACCCTTAGCGTTGTCGACTGTAGCGCCATTTCCAGTTTGTGTCGGAGGGCTGTGTTGAGCGTTGTTTAACAAATTCAGGGCTGCATTGGCCTGTTCAATTGCATAAGTGTCCATAGCGGCGTGTAAAATATCTTCGTCTCCCGTCAACACTAAAACACACACGCGTAACAAAAATAAATAAATAAATGACGTATACGTGGTTATTCTATAATTCAGGTATAGAAATAAAATCATACTCACTGCTTTCCATCTCGATTTGTTGTACCGCTTTTAACAAGTCCGCATCGCTCATCGGTCTACTGCATTTGCACACATCATTGAAAGCTTCTAGCTGTCTCTTCTCAGCCATGATTATAACTGAACGCAGAACTGAGACACTCTCCCGTTTTATATACACCCTCTATCCCATCATTTAGCTTAGCTCAGCAAACTATGACGACATATCCGACGAAAATTGTGAAATCACTTTCCAAAAATAGAATGACCTCATCCAAATAGTGCCCAGCTCAATGTATTGACATGAGGTCGCAAAACCAAGGTCGCAAAGATTTCAAGGACGAAAAATATTCGAGCAGATGATGAAATCACTTTCCAAAAATAGAATGATGTCACCACAATATCTGAGGTGAATGCGCGGGGGGGGGGGGGGGCAACTCACAATGACTAATTTATCAAATCGTTTGACATGAGTCGTTATTTAATTAAGATAGATGCGCATCGTGAATTCAACGATCGGTAAATCACATTACCAGCTTGTGTAATTATACCACAGATTCATCAAGTCCGATTAATAACACAAACACCAGTATAACATTTATATATATATATATATATATATATATTTATTTAAATTTTAAAAATATTTAAATTTTAAAAATAAATTTTCTTCTATCTTCATCCTACAAACAAAAACAAAATATATTTTATTCTCTAAGAATAAACCAAAATAAAATTCCAGAGAATCTTAAACATTTGCGGTACTCACGGTTCTCTTGTAAAAGATGTTTGGGTTCCCTGCAAACAAAGAAATATAGACTTACAACAGATACAAAAAAGTCAACGAATCTGTACTATGATATAGCGTGCTTTAAGCAAATACTCACAGTACGGGATAGGCTGTTACGAGGGACCCGCCCTTCGTAATAACTTTAACCCACTTGGTAGGGGTTGAAACGTATCTTCCGGGGTACTCCCCTGTAACACCAACTGTGTAGTTGAAAAGTTTATAAAACACTATTTTATAAATTCCAAATTGCTCCTCCAAATCGGGATTATTCAACGTTTGTTCCACTAATTCCGGATAATTTGGTTTATTAAATTTTGATTTTGATGGATCTGATGAAATAAAATGATTTTTATGAATGTGCTCCATTCTGACAAAATATAGATGAAAACTATTTGGAAGTAAAGTTACCATCCGCTATTTGTAACCCATAACTCCACCCCCATTTTGAGAAATATCCAATGGTCAACTTTTAATCCATCTGTCGTTATATTCTCAATGAGAGTTAGAACACACTTAAAGACATCTGTCATTTTTCCCTCCTATGTAAGACTCATATGCTAGTAAGATTCATTCACGTGAAAACTTCAATCGACCGACATATCTAACGAAAATTGACTTTTAATAGCCATTTACTATCTCCTCAATAAAACTATCGAAAATGACCTCACCCAAATACCGCCCATTCATCACATCAGGTCGAAAGTCAACAACCTTCCTAAGGACATAGCCCCAAATGAACTCACTCGAATACCGTACATTGCGCGAGCCTGCTAAGGTCACCAATTCAATATATCACCACATGTCATGGGATAGAGGAAGTTAATAGCAACAAATCACCTCGTAAACACCGTCTTCATATCTGAACAGATGGTGAATACTCCACTAACATTAACGCTATCCTTCACTTCTCTTTCAACACCATTACCGCTAATTGACTTTTAATACCCATTTACAAACTCCTTCTCAATAAAACTCCCAAAAATGACCTCATCCAAAATAGCGCCCCTCCATGAGGTCACCAATTCTAAGGTCGCAAAGATTTCAAGGACGGAAAATAACGGAACAGATGGTGAAATCACTTTCCAAAAATAGAATGAGGTCATCAAAATACCGCACCGAATCCGCAAGCGATCGTCAGCGAAAAATATATTGCGCAATCGACTTCGTCTATCGTTCGACGTCAAAAACGAGGTAAGTAGGGGCACGTCTATATACTACTTGGGTAACAATTATTTAAATGTTTATGTTTCTCTTTCACTGTCTTCTTGCACAAAGTTCACTGACTACTTTATGTCCTTGAAGCCACAGAAAACCCCTTTCCCAAACAGATGCTAATAGAAAAATAGAAGAAGGAAGAAGAAACACTTCTTGGCCCCATAAAATATATTTATCAAAAACATCGGTAAATTTTGTAGTATAATATTGCTATACTCCCTTTAGTTTATATCCTGACAGATAAATAGGGATTTATTATATAAATCATCAAATATTCGTAATAGCACCCAAGGCATGGAGCACTTGCTGTATGAACGAGCTCATGCAAATTTACAACATCAGGCATGTATGTTTAATCAACATTTAATATATCAACTGATATATTACACTAATGAAAGTAAATTAGTGCTGAATTGAAGTTGTTGTGGTGTTTGTCATTGTTTTACTATACTATTTTGGGGTGGTCTTATGTTTATTTTTAGATCCCAGCTATAGTATGGACTGCTAGACTCAGATGATGCAGACACTACCATGAGGATCACAGCTAAGTTCACCTTGTATGTAACTATTGTAAACAGTATTTTGCTCTACTCCTCAGCATAGCTTATAATGTACTCTGCCCCGTTCGTCTGTTTATAAACTTTTGCTGGCAAGTTTTGTTAGTTAGCAAGCCAAAATTATACACAGACCCTCTTATGATAATTGCAGACATAACTTGTTATTAAAATTCAAGGCCTATTGACTTCACATTAAATGTTTTATAGCTGTATGGATTTTATTTGTAAACAATGTCATTTGGACAATAAGCTGTCTGCAATTGTGAAACAACGGCCCTGCAATATCGTTTGTGTTCTCCGCAGCCATGGTCGACAGAACCAGGCTCGAAAACCACCATCCAGCTGTAACAACATCTTGCACAATCTTGTTCAATTATCGCCATATTTCTGCATGTCTGAAATTAAATAACCTGATATTATAAACACTCTATCTCACTTAGTGTTGATTGATGCATGGCCATCAAGCTACAGAACATATTGTGCCATCAGTAGTATAATAACAGTACTGTGAGTGTACAAACAGATGAATACACTAAAATACATAAGAGATATAATGAATTATTCTACATCAAGCAATGTGGATTTTGACTAGAATAGCTCTTGTATCTATGCTGGGGCTACAAGTAAAATAACGAGACTACCATAACGTTTAGTGAGCTAGAACACGGCAAATTTACTGCTGGTGAATTTATATGTTATATAATTCAATCAGTCATTATCAGGCTCGTAACTAAGGTATCAGAGGATACCCCCACTCAGAGAGAGGGAATGAGTTATTCATGTTGGCATTTAGCTTTTATTATTGAGTGTATTTTAGGTACTTGAATAAACAAGTCATGTGTATATAAGACCAGATGGAGAAAATAAATCAACTGTATTCATATATCATGGGAAAATATTTTCTTCTCTTACTTTATAAATAATCTGTGAAACCATTGTCAGTGTATTTCCTGGTACAGGGATGTTTTTGTATAAGAATATTAATGTAACTCCCTAGTTTTAAAATTGTATAGCACCAGGAGTGCAGTGGTACAGAGAATGGTCCTGTTGTACATATGTTTTCCATGTATACTTTTAAGTTCTTTTCTGTTCCCTTTGTGCATGAAAAAAATCAGCAAAAAAAAGGTAGTGATTTGCTAAATTTATACTTACCTAAAAAGTGTTCTGTAATGCACAATTTTAATAGTGTATCAGTCACATATCGAGGGTATTAATAGTATGATGATGTTTGGGAGGTATGTCCCTTATTATGGTCAGAATGCCAGTGTAAGCTAGTAGTTCTGCTTAGCTCAATTCAGACTTCCCCCACACGAATTCCTGGTTACGTGCCTGATCATTTAACAATGAAATAGAGGTCAGTCTATACAGCGCCCGCTAGAGCGTCCACATCGTGCTGATAACGAAACTATTATATACCTGATATATCAGGCTACAACGTGATGTCGTTTGTATTCCTTCCTACCCCATGTTGCGCCCCGAAAAGTTGCGAAAACACCAACACTGGACCAAACAACAGGGATATGTATGTTGTGGGGCTACATAGTAATGTCGTCATAATCAGCGATGCGACGTCACACTTTGTAGCCCTATTAGCCCCAGTCTATCGATAAAAAACTATGTACGTTTTACATTAGTCCTGTTCGTGGTGGTCGATATATTGTCTCCCGGACATAACTATATGCTACAGAAGGCCCCAAAACTTTTGGCTAACCAGAAAAAGGAGCCACCGAAAAAAAATTATTTTGTCCCTGGCATGAATGGATATGATAACTTCCTTAACTCAACCAAATATCAGATCGCATTGCTAAACTTCTTACGCAGAGGCTGACAGTTAATGTTTGCAACCTTAATTAGATAGAATCGATGCACAAGGAATACACGTAAAAACAATTGTTGTCAGCATATGGAAAAAGATGTGTAAAAAGATTATGGGCAAGTACTGGACAAGCATATTGTGCCATATATTGTTGCTTAAACTAATATATTTCATCATGCATACAAACACAGTATAAACATCCATATTATTACCAATATTAACCAAACAACATAAACAGTCGATATTCACATTATAGTTACTTTCGGCTAGTGATGGTTGGATACTCTTTCGTTTTTGAGCGACTAATATATGTTGGTCATTTTGACAGCGCGGATGAATAATCTTAGAAATTATCGGCAGCGCTGACTAGTCGCAGCGATCCGGATTTATTTACCAAGCCAGTTTCCATATGTCTGAGGCCAGAAGCATATTGAGACTGATATCTCTTGTAGTTAATAAATAATGCATCAACAAACTCTGCGGGCGATTTGAAATTAAGGACACATGTGACTTCTCAATTGCTTCGTTTGTCTATTAAGCTTCATTAAGCGTCAGTCATACACTGAACAATGCAGAGCTGAATGAGCAGTATTAAACCATGGACCGTTTGTTCGGCGATTTAATTGGTATATCGTGTCATTGCCTAAAACAAAATACCATGTGGAGGTCAATGCTACATAACACAGTGAGTGATTTGGCCCTTGATCTCGCAAAGTTGCAAGAGCTCCTTAAAGAATCTGAAGACACGGCGATATTTCGAAACCCATTCTTCATCTATGTCATACCAAGTAAATATTCAAAGGATGATAGTTTAATGCAGGACAATAAAGCACCCACATGTTGTGGTTAAGCAAAATAGCAGCAACGTAAGCATGAGGTGTTTCGATTCAGGGGAGATTGTTGAGTGAGTTGTAGAAATGGCCATTGATAAACAATGGTTAGCCGTTTCAATCTTATTCATTTAACAAGCCTTAGCTACTGAGTCGACCCAAATCCTAGTCGGCTAAGGAACTTAGACTTAAATGTGGCTGTTTAACCGTAATATTTCCAGAAAAATCCGCTTGGATATGCACTTCGCTATATTTCCTCGGAAAAGGAACATTTCTCATGCCGTCTTAAAATGTAAGACAAACAACAATCTATTTTTTGGCGGTTAACTTTCCTATTGGTGCGCCCTAGACAAATACATACCATGACGCAGATGCGCGCAAATTCTAACGGACTGTCTTGAAACAGCATTCAACAAACAGTGTAGAAAGATGTATACATTCTTCGCGACATAGCAATGTCAACAGACAACCTGTGCAATTAACCATACGTAAAGCAGAACAAATATACATACAGGTAGCCAATAAAAACTTATTCCACTAATAATAATACCCTACTCCCCAGCGAAATCCGCAGTTCACCTGAAATAAACTTGATTCATTATCACTACTAAATAATTCAAGCATTGCCTGAAATGGCCATGCTCATTCATAAAATATAATGCACTATGGCAACACACTTTATACTCCTGTTACAGCAGGTGTCAGTCTACATCGTTGCATTTTCCTATGTCTAATGGATTGACAAACACAACACCACTTTCAGATGCAGCGGGTGACCATTGCACTGTGGGCCGTACAGATAAGTTTACAACCATACTGGAACGAGGCAAGTCGGCGCAGCGTAATATTTGGAAAAACCTCGTAGATTAGGTAGGGTTGATACAAAACGAACGTAGTGTAGTCGGAAACGCAATAATATCACTATTAAAGTAATGAGGGTTATAAGTTTTAAAAATGTGAAAAAGGCGGTTTAACATTACTCAACAAAGTATATGTAACAAAACTGGACAAATTACCTCTATTACGAAATGTGGGATATAAGTGTTGTTATGTGACACCCTTGATTTTATTTAAATCGTATTGATAAAGACAGGAAATAACCCCTATATTGCGTCATGCCAGGAGACGAAACCCCTGATCTACAAACCAACACCAGCGGATACTTCCAAGTAATAATGTCCAAAACAAAACCTTTGATAGCGTATTATCATCCTGTACGTATTACGTGCTTATTTGGTAAACGCATACGAGCACCCCCCCACCCACCCCCCTCTCCCCGGCACCGATGATTAGGTAAATAATCGATTGTATGCTCCAAACGAGATACCACGATGGCCATTCTTGCTACACATCAGGATTACTTTGACACGGTGCATTATTGACAGAATACGGAACATTGTTAGATATTTTATACAACATTAGCTGATCGAAGTTTCTGCAAGATTTGAACATCATAAGTTTCGTATAAATTTAAACCAAACATTATATAAGTCTTGTTTTGACGCGGCGCATTATTGCAATTTACCGAAAACGCGATCATATTAAGATACTAGTGCGAAACTTCAGGTAGACGTATGCCTTCACGTGGAACCAATACCAAACACTTGATGGAACTAGATGAATGGCAGTTGGCATTCGACATTTTCTTAAATCTCTAGAATCCTTCTTTCGAAGCAATGAGGTGCTTGGCTATTTTGCAG
This sequence comes from Urechis unicinctus, assembly GCA_034190875.2. Taxonomy (NCBI): domain Eukaryota; kingdom Metazoa; phylum Annelida; class Polychaeta; order Xenopneusta; family Urechidae; genus Urechis; species Urechis unicinctus. The sequence goes on from CM067357.1 coordinate 3,694,506, forward strand.
GCTGACAATACGCACTGTACTTAAATCAGTCATGTCTCTGTCAACTTCCAAGCAATTTGGACGCAAAATCAAAACGTCTGTTTTCTATTATCTATTTTAAATAGGGACAAACACAAACACTAATAGTTTTCGTCTACACGTAAATTCTGGAGATTATTTGCAGTGAAATCATCTACTATGCCTTTATCTACCTCCAAACCATAGTATGGCTTAGCGGTGCTCGCCGAGATGTGCCCATGGCTGGTGCTCTCATTGTACTCCAGTTTGCTACACACCCAAGGCATCCCGACAGTTGCACTGAGGTGTATGTCAAAACCATTGTCTATTCTTTATTGAATAAGAGGCTTTGGGGTCAGCGAGCAACTTCAAAGTTGCTTTTGGCATAAACGATACTCATATCACTAGTTATAATTGGTTGGCATAGTTAAAAAAGCCATAAGTCATGAATGTTTCCAGGATCAGCTGAAATATGAAAATATCATTGTCACACATCTCATCCAATGAATCTTGGGCAGCCTTCTATATTTTGCTAATAATTGAACCAGATAAACAATTGCAAGCTCATAAATCTAATTGCTGCGTGTGTGGAGAGGGTTTGGTGATGGATGGGGAGGTTAACGCAACTGGTTGGCGTTTACATGGAAACTGAGGCCGTCTATGTCTCAGCAATTATTTCCACAAAAGATGACTACAGCAAATTCCCCTGTTGCATTAATTATGGTACTGCAAATGCAAAAGTGACCTTAAAGATCATTTTCTTTCGACCATCAGTTAAATAATCATCACATATGCGAGCTTCTAACACTATCCAGACAGCAAAAAAATAAGATGTCTGTGCAAAACAAGCTGTGCCATTCCTTTGAATTTGTATATATCTTGCATAGGTATATCCACTGGCAACATTGTTAGTATGCACCAAACTCCAGGGCTGCCATACCAGGTCACAGACGACCGCAGAAGGAAGTACGTACCTCGATCGAGGTACGTACCTCGTTCCTAGTACGGCGTACTTGGTTTGAAGTATGCATACATAAACATTAATTTTCTCAACTGTTTTGCAAATTTTGACATCATTTACTGAGATTTGGTTATGTAAAATCGTGGAAACCCCCTTAGTTGTCATAACCTCGATTTGGGACCATGTTTAGCGTTGCACGTGCATGAGAAGGCTTTCATATTCGTTTTTTTTAAACTTGAGTACGGCGGCTATCGCGTGACTTTCCTGAAGATTAATGAGGTAATAACCATTTTGTATCAGTTGAGCTAAGTTAAAAACTTACTTTTTGCAGAGCATAGTTTGTCTAGATTATATGAAATATAGTTTCGTGAAAATTGTATTGCATATTTGTGACTTACGGATGATAACATCACACCCCATGTCAATCCATTTGCACAACCGATATTTGCGTACTCCAATCATAGTACGACGTACCATGATTGTTTCAAATCTCGCTTGTTGTCCACCCGGGTCTGATTGAGAGTGTTCATATACGTGTTCAGTTGTGTTTTAAAATGAATGTTCTTCTCAAATAGAATAACAAAGCAGCCAGGTGTTTGATATTGAACAGAATGCCCCCAAAAACACCACAACAGCAAGTTTTCATACTTTTGTTGGCCTGTTCTGTTCGAGTTTTTGAAAACTTTTGTTCTTGTTTTAATTGGATGTTAGGTTATTATTTAAGGCTTTACAGATGGATACGAGCATCATTACATATGTAATGAACATTATCATTTTAGCATACTTAATGTTTACCAGCTATGGAATGGATTGTTCACAAAATCACGTGGTCACCGATCAGGTTGTATTGAAATTTACTATGCTTTATTACAAATTCTTCCATAGCAGTGTGGACAGTGGTCATAAGAATATTCCTCATCTGTAAACTTCATGATGGTGTTTATCCTACATGTTGCTAATAATTGAGTTTCTATCGGCCAAATCATATGCCTTTAACAATATATCATGCAAATCCATATTTCGTGAAGGAGTGGAGGAACAGCAATGTTTGAGTTAATTTTATTTTAGAAATAATTCTCAAGTAGCAAATTGTGTTCAAAATCACATATGTAAAATATTCGGTATTACATAATAGAATACCGAATCCCCGAGTGCAGGTACACTACAAATCAATTACCAGTATTACAATGAGACAGATAATGATAACAAGTATAGTAACGTTATGACTGTTTGACAGCTAAAGGTATACGTATGACGGTGATGAAATAAGTGAGATACATAACTATGATATATCTAGGACAGGTTACACAACGCAGGATAAAGCTACTTTAATATGTCATGACACAGATAGGATTAATTGATATACCTATACATGTACAGACATACAAATTACAACAGCGAGTGTTGAATGACAAAACTAGAGGAAAGCATGTTCAAAAGGTGGGATGGCATTGAAAACGAAAAGGGAGGGGAGGGGTTTTGAACAGAGAGCAAATCAATGTGATGTCGTTGAAATCTAATTCCGAAAGACAAAGAAGCGCTGGTTACCTGACCTTATTCGCGCTGGATTTAATTCGGACAGCCTCTTCCATTCCAAGGAGAAGAGATAAGGACTTATGCGATAAGGTTTACAAATTCGACTCTGCACAAAATGCGCCCGTACATATGTTTTCATGAAAGTGGAATCCAGAAAAAAAAATTCTCGCTGTGTCTCTGTTGTTTGGAATGGAATATATTGAAAACAATTATTTAAACTTTCAGAGATCCAAAGTGGAAACACCACACAGATAAATACCTATTGCATACATATCTGATGGTACGGAATGCCGCGATAGGAGAAACGAAAGGAAGAGGATAATATGTACAAAGTCTTATAAACTTGTTCAGCGGTGTAAGATCAATATTCTGGTTGAGTATATAGACGAAAACAATAAAAGAGGGGTTTATTGTTCAGGCGAGACCTGGTACACCCCTCACAGGAAAGCTTCTTCATTGAGAGAGTTGAAACCAACTTTCAGTGGCTTGGAAGGCGGCTGCACGGACTCATCACTAACGGCTGAAGGAATGTTCAAGTCTGGATAGATTTATTCACTTCGTCAATGCATGATTGACAGAACTTAGGAGCAGTTTTTGTGTAATGGACAGATTCTTTTTTTCCAACCGAATCCAACAGTTTTTCTTTGACACCAGGTTTCCAGTTTCCAAACATCCTCATTGTGAATGAAGGCTTTCAGACGCACACCGTTCAATTCTGGAAAAGTAATTCAGACACTGTCTAGTGAAATACATAACATTAAATATTATAATCAATGTTTAAGTACACAACATAAACTAGCAATTCTTGTGAGATTTTTTATATCACACTCTATTAACAGAGTAAATCATATTTGGTTGGAATAACTGACATTGTCACTTCAAGCCATGCACGACGTTTTGTTGATTTATATGTATACTACCGTCAGAGTGGGGCTATGTCACTTCATAAGTACGAGGTTTCAAATTTCTAAAACAAATCTGTATATGATCTACTATCATACTATGGCACCAATTCAAAAGGAAGTACACCATACTTCGATTTAAGTACGAACGCATCAATACGCCATTGTTTCAGAAAAATCACTCAACGGGGGTGCTATATTATTAGCGATAGCTCATTAATATGCCATAAAAGTTTTAATAACATATAATGTATAATAAGATGATATACTTGTCAATGAGAAAACATAGACCTTACCTCTGCCATGTTGGTGTGTGTACCAAATTTTAATCATGAACGTCACTGTCGAATAATGGAAGTGAAAACTCTTCTAGAGAACGCCTGATATCGCTCATAACAACAGATTTGGTTCCAAATGTAGGCCATAATATATTTGCATAATTAAATCGTTCAAAGCCAATCACATTTCAGAAAATAATGTCATAAAATGCAAAACAGCAGAGGACGGTGGCACGATAATCATGCGTACCTCAATCGAGATGCGCCGTACTGGGAACGAGGTACGGACCTCGAACGAGGTACGTACTTCGTTCTGTGGTCAGTCCGCGACCTGCATACTGGTATTGTATGTCCGTACAAAAGTGACTCTCTAAGTTACAATACATCTGCATTTAAAAATGAATCGGAATTTTGCACCAATTTACTAAGAACAGCAGCCTATATCAATATATATATATATAAATATATATATATATATATATATATATATATATATATATATATATATATTTATATATAAATGTATGTATATATATACATATATATATATATTTATTATTTATATATATATGTATGTATATATATATACATATATATATATATGTATATATATTTGTATATATATATATATTCATATATCTATATATATATATATATATATATATATATATATATATATATATATATATATATGTATATGTATATATATATTTCTAGTATTAATGGTTCCACAACTGATCGATCATAATGGTGGAGGCCATAGTTGAGGGACATTACTTTATTTGCACTTAACACTTGCATAGCACGTACCTAGCATGTTTAACACTTGCTCAACACATGCGTAAGATATTTAACATTTTTCTTCAACAGTTTTTACATCTGTAAAACGCTTTCGTAGCATGTGTTTGGTACATTATAACATATGTTTAATATTTGCTTTTCACATGCTTAACGTGGTTTGGAGTTTAGCTCCGTCAGCAACAGTAACTTCCTCAACCTTGCTAATGTTTGGATTAAATCAGGATTAACTATCGCAAATATAAGCGTGTATTCTCGGTACAATCTATTTCGAATACCCATTATTTCATATTTCCATTCCACAGGTTGTAAAATACTGGCCTGTTAGCAACGTGTGATGATAATAGCATGGTTACAGCTTGGCAATTTATTCAAGACGCAGTCACACGATTATCGCTGGGGCTGTGTAACTCCGAGACTTTGAATTTGGTCTGTAGATATTTGAATAGTATGAGCCACGTGATGCGTTCTCCGCCAATCCCATTAGTCACTGTGTTGCCAGTACATATTTTAGTAAGAAGACACCAGCTCGTTGAATTCGTTTGGACATACCTATTTTTCATTTACGATTGCATGCAAGATAGCGAAGATAATGACGATGTTGCATAGACATGGGCTTACGACGAAGGCCTATGATGGAGACATGAGCGATTATGACGGACCGTCGGCGGCAAAGCGAGTTCTCCGGTCATTTTGACTGTCAAAACGGAAGCTAACGGAATTATTAGTACTCTTAAATAAATTGAACCTAAAAGAGGTGTCCTATGGATGACATCATGAAGACAACAGATCAGTATACCATAGACGAGTAACTCCTAAATGTCTAAAGCAGTGATGTTGCTTGAGAAATCTGGCATGCTGTTTGCCAGATCAATAGGTATCATGGTCGATAAACAATTTATGCAAGCTTTTGAGGCCCTACTATCAGCTTAAGTATAATTAGATGACGTCGACAACACAGCAATGGAGAATTTAAAACAAATCAGAGGCACTTTATATAGCAATACAGACGTGTTACGACTTAAGGCTGCATCTCGCTGGAAACCAACAACTGCGCTCCCTCAGCTGCACTGCAGCCTACCATTAGCAAGAATGTTGCCTCTATAGTGCTTCATAAGAATATACAGGTTTCTGCCGCTTTTGCTACCATAACTTTGGTGTTGGAACCGGTGATATATTGCCTAAAGCGATGTTACAAATCAGATGGTACGTTTTGCAGATGCTTTTCGATCATTTATCTTCTAGTCATGCTGCTAACCATTTTATCAATGAACGTTCCTCGTCTACGTTGCATTTATCCATACTACATACTGAATATATGAAACAATCACCCACAATTTATAAGTTATTATCTCATTTGAGTTTTAAAGCCAGTTAAGCTTTTGTAAGCGCTAAAAAGTACGCTAGTTGGGAGTTTGAGGAAGTAAAAACGTTGTGACTTGATGTTGCAAATATGTGACTCTTAAAGGCGGCTCCTACATACCACTACCTAGCAAGCTAGCAATTGTAAACGTCAGCAATAAAGACGACTACTGTTTTCCATCGGCACTAAATCAGGTTGCTAAAGACCCCCAGCGCCCATCGAAATATGTTATCACCGACGTACTTCAAAGGTTGTAAGTTATAGATTACCCTACGCCTCTTACACAAATTGTTAAGTCGCGAAACAGCTTGGTTGTTCATTAAGCTTGTGTTGCCTCTTTCAAATAAGACAAAATGATTAACAAAGTCCTCTGGTTGTAATAATGATCATTTAATGGGCGCACACATGGTACCAACAGCTAAACACACACACACACGCCTTGCAAGCTTCTAATGTCTGTCGGTCGCTCCCGCCGCTAATCTGCGGTCCAACGCGCCACGCTGCTACCTTTATACCGAACGGGCCACTTGACCACATTACCTAAAATCATTGCCACGCAAACCGTGTTTGTTTGGGATAACAGCGTAATAGTTCAATACATAAGCAAGCAGCCAAGTGACATGGTGAGAATCAACTTAATGATCAATTCGATGGATGGATCGTTCCACTACATCGGGATCAAAGAACGTAAACGCCTGCTGCATGACCGGAGTTAACACCAGCAACGGAAATACTTCAGCGAGCACTACCTACATGTGTATAAACCTGGGTCTCTATTAATCACACGCAAAGAGACGTGTGGCGGTGTTGGACTAACTGCTGTCAGAGTTAATATGCCAGCTGTGGGTAAAAATATGCTCTCCTTTAAAAACCTTTATAAGCAGGTCCCTGTTCCATACATAATTTATGCAGACTTTTGGGCGTTAACTGAAACAAATCACGGCCCTGCTTGTGATCCAATTATGGGTGACACTCCTAGTAAATAAAGAGCATGTTTTAGTCATATTGCTATTGGGTGTGATGGTAGAAACATAGGTTCCGATTTTTACCAGGATTCAGATTTGCAGAGTGGTTGCTTGATTCTTTTCAGAAAGAGGAGAGTAGAATAAGGGTGTCTCTTAATAATCTGGTTAGATGTTGTGTGACAAGTATGAACCACACCTAGTTTAAAGCTGCATCCGTATGTTATATTTGCGAAAACAAAGCAAGGTTTTGATTCTGTCCGAGATCACTGCGAGATAACTGGTGAGTACAGAGGTGCTACACATGAGTTGTGCAAGGTACGGATGTCTCCCGTTTCAATTCCAGTTGTATTTTACAAGCTGCGTGGTTATGACTCCTACCTGGTGATGCAAGCAATCGGTAAAGTTGATGGCGACGTTAACTGTATTCCAAATGATATAAGAAAAATACATTTCCATATCCAAAGGACAGCTGCCAGTTTCTCCTCATGTCACTTGCTAAACAAGTTGATGCAAATAATCCTGAATATTCTAATCTGACAAAAACTTAATAGACTGATAAAGAAAAAAGAAATATGCTTCTCTGAAGAGTTTGTAGGCTTATGAGTTTATGGATAGTTGGATTAACTGAACTGCCTGAAAAAAACATGCTCATCAATCAGAGTGGAATTGATACCGATTGCAATCACGCTAAAACCGTATATAAACATTCGGATGTTAAAACATGGGTGACTATCACGACCTATATTTGAAAACCGACATGCTGCTGCTTGCAGAGGTGTTTGAAATATTTCGGAAAATTGTCTTAAATAGTATTGTCTTGATTTGGCTCACTACTACACCAGCCAAGGTCTTGGGACGCTCTGTTTAAAGGCACTGGAGTGAAACTAGAATTGTAACCTGACTTTGGTAAGCATCTCTTCGCTAAGAAGGGTCTACGTGGTGGAATAAGTATGGTAGCACACCGCTAGACCAAGGCAAATAATAAATATGTTTCGGGGTATGATAAGGATATGCCCGCAAGCTACATACAGCACCTTGATGCGAATAATCTTTATGGTCATGCTTTGAGCCAACTATTACCAGCAAGTGAACTTGACGACGACGTGAACAATAAAAGTATACATTGAATACGACTAAGAGCTGCGTACTGTACACAAGAAATACTATCTTGCTCCTGACCAGCTTTCGGTAAACACGGACTGGTTGTCAAACTATCAGCAGACTCTCTTAACTACCCTGGCAAGTAATACAGAAGCTGGTGCCCAACTAACGTCATAAGGAGAAGTGTGTACTCCACAACTGCAACCTGAAGCTCTACCTATCCTTGTGTATGGCATTTACCACATTCAGCGATCGTATTCAGCTGTGGATACATTACAATGTATACGGACCTGCGTAAGATGGCTATCAGCGACTTTGAGAAAGAAATTTATAAGCTGATACAGTGGTTGACGATGACTTGGCTGCCTTATGTTTAAGAGTATGCTTGTCCTAGACCGCCCTGTTTATGTTGGAATGTGTTTCCTTGACTTCTCAAAGTACCTGATGTATGACTTCTACTACAACACAGTGAAACTTAGGTATGGTGATAATGCAAGGCTCTTGCCTACAGACACCTACTCATTTCCAGTGGAAATTAAAACAGTAGAATATATATGAAGACATGAAGGACGAACATAATATCTATGATACCAGCAACTATAATGAAACTCACTTCCTATACAGTGATATTAATAAGAAGGTATAAAAAAAAATCATGAGGGTGCTGCGACCCAAGATATATTCAATCCTTATGAATGATGCTGCTGAGATTAAAAATGCAAAGGGTGTTAAGAGAGCAGGGGTGAAGCAACAGCTGCGTCATGACCTGTGGAAACAATCCTTATTGCCTACCATAAAACCCACGTGTCAACCGTGAATTTATATCTTGTTTAGTCTGGATCAGTCATGCCAAAACGCTGCGTGGCTGCGAAATGTTCGAACTTTTTCTTCGGAAAACGTTCGATTATTCAGTTTGCGCAAGCAATGGATATCACAGGTGCGGCGTACAAGGGCGGATTGGCCCGGTCCGACAACCCACTCGCGTTTGTGTAGCGAGCATTTTGGACCAGAATGTTTTGACCAGGCAGTGAGAGAAGCTCTCGGATTTGGGTACAAATGTTCCCGGAATATTCTTCCAGCTACTATTCCTACCATATTCATGAGAGGTTGCACGGATTCGCCACCAGTCAGAAAGTCTAAGTCAGTGGAGAAAAGGGAGCACCAAAAGGTGAGCTGACATATTGCCAAAATCTCTTGGATGTTTACTTTTTCCATAATTTTGTTCTACAAACAAGGACTTTGTTCTGATTATCAAGCTGTGGAGACATTGTTGTTTGACTCACCTCTCCAGAAAAAAAAAAATGACTATGGTCCTGCTCTGGTGATCCTTAAATATCCTCCATTTGGATGCTTGATATATACATATAATTTTGGTGAATTGGAACATGATTTTTATCTGTTAAGATTATTATTTTTTCAGGATGTAAAGGATGCAAGCACCTCTGCAAATATACTTTGCGCTTGCAGGTGACTTCTGTGTTCTATCACTTATAAATTATTCTTGAAAATTTATGATGCTCTATGGCCTTTTTCTAATGATTTACATTAGCAACGTGTTGTTAAAAGCTGGGCAGACTCATGTGAGCACCACAGTCACATCTCAGAACCATGAAACATCCTTCCAATGGTGGGATGAGATGGAGAATGAGTGCTATGTACAAGGGGAGAGAATGGATCAGGAAACAAATCCTGACTACATCCCCTCAGACATAGAACATGCTGTGGACATCAATGACGAGAGGCCTTCGACTGAAAATGATGAAACAGATTCTTTGGACATTATTGAGGAAGGAAAGTATAAAGTTTTGTGGTATTCACTGCAGACTCTATTTGCTCTTTGTGTGTGCAGATTTTGCGGTGCCACTGAATTAGCTGCATCCAAGCGGGAGGTTGGCACATTAGTAGCTGTCACCTTGAGATGCACCAGCTGTACTAAATCAGTCGTCTGGAATAGCCAGCCCTACAGGAAACTTGCTGCTCTCAGCGGGAATCCTCTAGAGCGATACTCTCATTTTCAAGACCATAAGGGTTATCAAGCACACGGGTATTGCTTGCTATTCTCTTCGAACATTCTTCCGCCACCAAAAACATATTTTAATCCAATCAGTCCGGCATGTGTGGCAGGAGCGTCAACAATGGTTGTTTGCAGCCCTTCAGGCAGAAGACCGGGAACTTGTTCTAGGGGTTGACGGGCACGCAGACAGTCCAGGCTGTATGGGACATACACTTTGATGGAGATGGAAGCAATGGCTGCAATAGAAGTAGAACTTGAACACCTTCTTTCATATGTTGATTGTATATCTTTTAGGTTACAAATGGTATAATGTGTGGGTGGCTCAACTAAAGGCTCTCAACCTTACCAAGGTGCTTAGGGTACTATCACATTTTTGCTGTAGAGTAATCAATGTGGTGGGAGCTACCACATGGAGAAGGCCGGACTCGCCCTAGGTTTGCAGAAACTGGATGTGAACTACTTAGATGTTGAGACGCTCATAACGGACCTCCACCCGTAAATTGCCAAGTTTATCCAAGAGGAGCCCCCAGCATCACTCATGAATTTGACATTTGGCATGTTGCTAAGGGTAAATATTTCAAATTATATTTTTGTAAAATGATAATGAACTGTGCAATGCTATTTCTTCACCCGAGCTTCTGCATATTTTAGGCATCAAAAAGAAATTGAGGGCAGTGGCCAGAGGTAAAAATCTGGCGGATATTCAAGCGTGGATACCAAGCATTGTGAACCACCTGTACTGGCGTGTAGTGTCAAGCCCCCCTGGAAATGGACAGCTGGTGTTGGACAAGTGGCTCTCAATCCTTGACCACATTCAAAATCTTCATTCTGGGTTCGGTGGTCTGTTCCAGTCCTGTGTTCATGGACCTTTGACTGGTCGTGAGAGACGCAAAAGGTGGACCAAGCCAGGTGATACAACATATCATTTTAGAGTTCAGACTAAAAAGACCACAAGTTCCTAAAATTTCCTTGAAACACAAAAAAAACTCTTATAGTTAAATTGCTCTTTATGTCCTTAGAATTGGAAAAAATTATCACCAACAAGAGACTGTGCAAGGACATCAAGAGACCATCAAGCAAGGCCCAGATCTCCTACATAGAGGCTTTCCACAGTCATCTGATCCAGTTTGCCAAAAACCTATGCTTTCAGTTACCCTAGTCTGCTCTGCCGGTAAATTTTTCAACTATCCCAGTCTGCTTAGCTTAAAAGTTGGTAACTAGTTAGATTTTACACTTCTTTCAAATGTAGGATTGTTTTTGACAAGTGGATCCATAAACAAAAACAAAGTAGAATAAACAAGCTGTTTAATTACATGAAGTATTTTTTTTTCATGTCATTCATTCTAGTCATGAATAAAGTAAATTTACTGCTGAATCCAACTTATCACAAAACATCCAATGAATCAAACATGAAAAGCACAAACTTATCCTATTTCAAACTGATAGAAAGGTTCATAAATGATTTCAGATCAATCATTGCAACTATGCATTTCAATGAAAATGCTGTACGACAATAAAGAATAACAGCGCAGGGTGAGGACATGTACAGCCTCCACTACCCCAAACACACAGTGAGGAAAGTGCTGAGAAGAATTTTTGGCAACGACAGTCAGCATATGCGTAGCCAGTGATATAAATGATGAGGAGATGGAAGCACTGGTGATCCCACCCAATCTGAACTCCACCTTCAAGATCCCAGAAAGGCACCAAGCAGTCAATCAGTTCCGCTCACGCTTCTCTGAGTGCTAGTTTCATCTGAATATCCCACATAATTGTTTGTCTCCTCTGGAAATGTGTTTCGGATGATTGGTGTCACACAGGATGGTATAGGGATACGATTTTTCGTTCCAAGATAATGGTAGCACCATCGGATAAACTGCCTGTATTCATTGTAACGCTTCCAGCTGTAACGCACAACCATACACAAACCCTTAAACATCTTTACAGTGCTGAATAAATATTATATTTGAACCCATACATTGATTTGATGATTGAGTCACAAAAATAGTGTTATCCTGGTATAAACTGTATTGATAATTCAGCCTGAATTGAAAATGTCATTCATTTGACTAAAATGACCCAGTAGTTTGGGAGAGTTTTTTTCAACATAAATTTATAATTTGATGTTTGTTGTCCGTCAACACTTACTTGTTTCCCTTGTATTGACCATGATCCTGCTTGTAGGCATAGTACGCTGTCTCCAATACATCTTCATTGAGACATACATCATTAAAATTTGGATGCTGTGTCACACATTTAATTTCTGGTAAATTTTCTATTTTAACCATCACATTCTCTTGCTTTACATTGCAGACACTTTCCCTGACAGTTGGCTTGGTTAAGCATCCTCCACATTGGCACCTGAAACCAGGATTTCAAAAACCTATCAAATACATGCCAGTCTCTAAGACTAAGATTTTTTCGCCATGTTCGCTGGCAACTAAAAACCACATTGAATAACACCAAGAAAAACGCCAACGATATCAAATAATAAAGGTAGTCTTCATTTATAATATAAAATCAAAAGAAAAGATAGTTTTTTATGCAGTGATTACAATTCCAATGGGACCCACCAATCAATGTCTTGAAGACGGTTCATGTTCGGATTATCGCTTCTCGGAACACGTGAATCATTCCTGTCACTGTCAGATTCGCTGGCGCTGTTGTCGGACAGATATGGTTTGAATCTGTACGGCACAATACCAGCTACATCCTCTGGATTTGATTGCTCAAACATTTGAGGCCCTTCAACCCAAAACTCCATCGTCAAATCGTCCAACTCAAATACATCGCTCTCCGAAACATTCGCCATTGTTAACGGGAAAAACTGTGGACCTGTCAGTGACAAGTTCTCCAAGTGACGTCACGGAGTGGTTGGCCGAAAATGTGGATAATGGCGGCGGGTGCAGAAAAAACGACTTTATATTTCAATTTACCTTAGGTTAGGGTGACTTGTTCGGAAATTGAACCACAAAAACAGAGTAAATGCACCTTTGTCTTTCTTTCGGTTTCATAAAAATTATCATGGGAATTTGGTGCCATAGTAACTTTAAACAACCATGGTCAATAAAAAATGAATAGTTGATAAAACTTGGGAAACGGTGTCAATTTTCCAACAAACAGTTAGTTGTTTTTTCAGGCTACTTGCGTTATATCCCAAGGGTACTCCTTGCTATCGGCAAGTCTAAGGCTTTCCAGCTGGTACCGAAAATTCATAAAAAACCGTTATCATCGGCAAGGTGTATGCATTGACTTGTCAATTGATGTGGGCTTGCCGGCGAGTAAATCACCTTTTTGTGCGGAGAATTCAACACTAGTGAATATAGTAACCTGCGGATCGGTAGTAAACACTGCAAACTGTCCTGTAAAAATTTCCAAAATGGAATTATTTCAATTATTCTCCATGTAAAGATGCCCACATATATATATATATATATATATATATATATATATATATATAGAGATAGATAGAGATATATATATATAGATAGATATATATATATATAGAGATAGATAGATATATATAGATATAGAGAGAGAGATGAGATAGAGATATATATATAGATATATATAGATATATATATATATATATATATCTATATATAGATATATATATCTATATATATCTCTCTCTATCTATATATATCTCTCTATCTCTATATATATATATATATATATATATATATATATATATATATATATATATATATATACCCGTACCCTGTCTGGCTGAAAATTAACGTGTAGCGTCATGAGAGAGGATTCCTGTAGGTACTTAGTGGGTCCAACGACTCCCATTACGGGCCGTTGTATATGATATATATATGGCCCAGTAGAGCAAACAACCCACCTGAAAGCTCATAATGAGAATTTAACGCCATCCAAGTGCACCTGATCGCGACCATATAGGTTTCGATGTTAATGTTACTTGACCTCTCTGTTGGATTGCTCACTTCCGCAAAACGAGCCGAAATCATTTATCAAAGTTACAGATATTAGTGACCACCCATTTTAAACTGCAATCGGAGAGCAGAGTTATATTTATAATTCCTGGAGAAGAGCAAAATTTTCATCACCGGCAATGTATTACAAGGTGCAATAATGTCTATAGCTTTAGTATGCCAGTGCCTAAACAATCGAGTTGGAAATGGTGGTTAGGTACACCGGTTATTGATAAATGTGGTAAATGTAGGCCAAATCATAGAGGACGATCATACGCTTGATATAACATGCTTACTAAACTGGCCAAATCAGCCCAATCAATGCTTTGTTCAGTAAGTATATTGTGTAGCTTCTTGATCAAGATAGATAACAATCCATCGATGCTTTCATTTGCTGTCACTCAATCAGGCCAGTTTTGAGCAAACTACCATAGTGATTATTTTTGAGAAATGCCATAGCCACCACAGGCGTGGCTCACGTATATCACGTTATCATAGCAGTCACGTATATCACGTTATCATAGCAGTCACGTATATCACGTTATCATAGCAGTCACGTATATCACGTTATCAAAGCAGTCACGTATATGATGTGCATTTTATTTTTATAATTTCGTAAATTATCTATGAGGTCTATCCCATCATAATTCGAAAGATGATAGCGCAGTGGATCTTTGTTTATATACATGCTTTGATACAAGTAAATAACTTTTATGAAATACATGTTTCTATTCCCATTGGCAACGCACGCGACAGTGTTGGTTAATTTTAAGTTAATGTGTCAGAAGAACGATGGCGAAAACGAGTATATTAATCAAAGCTGACCAGGGTTTCTTCCACGCGAGAAAATGGCGGATAATTGCATAAACGTCCGGGCACCACACTTCATCTATATTTGTTAACAATTCGAATGATATTTCTAGCTGATTGTGAATTGAACATAGTTGAATCATTGTAGATACATAGACATGAGCCCTAGGAGGGGGGTGAAACCTCCTCGCCTTGTTTAAGACGTCTGTACGACCTTCCACAGTTTCGCTGCACTTCATTAGCTATTACATAGGAGTTGTTGTCCTTATTAGCAAAAGCCTACGTTCTCCACTTGACAAGAAACATACCTGTGCCATAGCGTAATGCTGAAGCGAATCTGCGATCATCAAATGCAATTTAAGTTGTTGTTGATCTTCGATTTCAAAGGCCACAGTACCGACTAATCGGCTCCATCTCTAGGCGGTGATGTATTTGATCAACCGTATATGCAAATAAATGATAAATTTCAATGCCTTTCACTGCGTTAACTCGAAACAAGTGATTAAATGGTTTATACGGTTCCTAATATGATTACTGTGAATTTGCGCTGTCACTGACCGCCTGTGCCTCGGTGATTAAGTTCGCCGTCGGATATGAGGTTGCAGATTCTAACTCCAGACGGGTCGGTCAATCCAGAATTGGTAGCAGAAGCCAGTTGCTACTACTTTTTGAGGTGAATGATAGTGTCACCAGATACACCCTATTGGACAGATAGTACTTGTGAGGGAGGCCCACTAAGCTAGGGGCATATGTATATGTAATATTTAATTATATTCGATGTTATGAAAACAATTGTTAAGGCCAAGCCAAGTGAGCAAATGTCAGCATGTGCGAACATATATGCGATAGAAAGCTTTTAATCCATGGCAAATAGCTGTCGATGATCTTCATATCAAACGATAAAACACAGTGCATTACGACAGTTCGAACGCTCCCTATAATGCCACATATTATTAATCGACTACTGCAATGTCACAAATATGGACGGGTAGATTTAGTTTTGGCATCACTGTAGATATTAGCAAACGTATTGCGGTTTGCATAGCATATTTATTTGCAACTGTCGTGAAATTATAAATATCAGCGGTGACCAACATCGACAACTTCCGTATCTTGTTAAAAGTACCAAATGTTTGTCCCTTGATAATCAGTAATTCGGACAATATAAACAGGCGTCATAACTACAACTACATGGTACAACCAGAAGAGCCCAGCACCGAGGTATCCTACCTGTTTGGTGATTGCATGACATTATCGGTTCGACCGGATTTATAACGTCTTACTAATGTTAGTCAGCCTATAAATTCGCTTTTTATTTACAGACTTCGTCATGCTAACGCTCTACTTATTATCCATGAATGTTTACATGCAATCGCTACAGCCCAGTCATGCATACAATCATAGGATAGAATGATGGGCATTTACCCGATATTCACCCTGGAAACATTTAAACCAATGGTTACTGCTCATAGCAGGCAAGATTTGCACATTGGTAAATTGCGCTTGTAGATCTGGGAGTTGAGAATATGAATTCCATGAAGCAGTCTAACCAACGCGCACCACACGCGTCGTAATATGCAACGGATCATTGTGTTACATTAACTGCTGTTTTGTCGGTCACAGATTACTGCTGTTACACAACAAATCCCAGAGTGGCAAACTGCTGCACCATTGAATCATTGTCCCTTTAGCGCTATTTTTGAGACGTCAGATATGTCACAGTTTAATTTTGAACTAATATTTATACTGTAAATCGAATTACCCACAGCTTGAAATGATAATTTTAAGAGCGAGAACGTTCCATACAACTGTGCTACATCAAACTATTTTATTGTAAATTAAAATATAATTTGTAAAGTGGAATGTATGGGGAATCATAATCAAGAAACGATAGTTCAATAGAAAGGATGCGTTTAAACCTTTTTGAAACCCGAATGCTTCGCTGATTAGACCGCAAAATGCGACCTTTCCATCTTCGCCGATTGCTGCCATTTTAATGGTTTTGATGAAATATGTGATCAGAAGCTGCGATGGATGAGTACTGCACCGGCGAAAATTCATTTTGAATGCATGACCATATTTTTGATTTGAAGGAAAGAATTGCTGGGTCTTTTAAAGCAACACGATTATTTTGAAAGTCGCCGTTTGGGTAAGCAAATAAAAATAGGTAGAGGTACATTAAGGTGGATGCCACAGGTTGTTGGCATTATGGAGTGACGCTAGATATAAAGGCCAGCTTCGGTACAGGTTGGTGGCATTATGGAGTGTCGCTAGAGATAAATGTCGGCTTGGGTACAGGTTGGTGGCATTATGGAGTGACGCCAGAGATAAAGGCCAGCTTGGGTACAGGTTTGGGGCATTATGGGGTGACGCTAGAGATGAAGGGAAGCTTGGGTATAGTATAGGTTTGTGGCATTATGGGGTGACGCTAGAGATAAATGTCAGCTTGGGTATAGTGTAGGTTGGTGGCATTATGGGGTGACGCTGCAGTATGGTTGGTAAAGGAGTCGTCAATCAGACGCATATGACATATTGATTAGCTAAATATATTCAGGATTCTATTTGGAAGGGACACACCGTAAATATCAATATAGACTGAGACGATGCTTCTTATATGGCTGCATTATGTTATATGGTAATCTTAGGTATATGTAGTGATTCAATAGCCTTATGTCAACCATTAGTTAACACAACACTTTTCGAATACCCAGAACATTTCAAATTGTTGACAAATTTATCATGCATCCCCCACCTATTGCACCAGAGTTTAATGAAGGCCACGGCATGACTAATTAAGTACAAAATATTCTGTCACTTAGGATCTGACATTTATATTCGTCAATGAGGATCAAAACACTTATTTCTATTGAATTATTCAACATAATGCAACCTAACTGCAATATTATATATCTGGGCGAGCGTCTACTAATGAACAGTATGCAAAACAGTACCATAAGCATTAAGATCGTACCTCGGGGTATACACCGACCCTAGCCCAGTTTAATCGTATTTTACTCAGAGATTGCTACAATCGATGTCGATGATAATCAAAAGAAGCCAACACAGGGCATCTGTTTCCAATAGGTAAAGTGTACTGTATATGGCAAACGCATTTGGGCCAACAGCTGGGCCCAGTCGAAAACCATCTACCTGAACACTGGTTGACCTTTCAAATCACGCTGTTAGCGCCATCTTGGGACGAAACATTAAGAAACAAAACCACATATGCTAACAATCGTTTATATTACATTAAAGAGCATCTCGTGATTCACGGCGTCAAATGCGGCTTACAGATAGGGCATGAATAAAACACGTGGTCGTCACTATGCACCCTTCAAGTAGCTGTCTCAATAGTGTGATTTGCTCTGAATTGCTGATTGCATTGATTCTTTTAAAGATATGTGGTTCTAATTTTGTTGGGTGTTAGCACTTCAGAAGGTGTATCCATCAATTTTTGCAATATTCTGTATTATCTCGATGGAAAGTTATTTGGGAAGAACGTCGCATTGTCGTTTGTATTTTTCCTCATATTCCTTTTCTCGTTTCGAATTATGTCATCGAACCAAGGTAGTCAAGTTCGCACTACTACTTTCTTCGTGTACAAGGGGCATGTTGACCCAGAATGTCACTAAACACTCGGTGATAGTGCTTCCTAACCTCATCATCTGACTCATCAGCCATGCAGGAGTATCTAAATTGCATAATGTTAGATCGTAGTCCATCCATACCAATCGATGTGTATTTTCTGAACGACATTACGGTCATTTGGTACGATAGGTTTCGGATCGTTAGTGTAAAGGAATGACATGATGATCTGTGAAAAATGATGATTCCAAAATATTCTCAATAATGACGTCAGATTATATGGTGTAAAATGTGACCTTTAACATGATATGATGACTAACGTCGACGGAATCAACTAGCTGTTTACCGTTTTTGTGCTATTATTTAAGATGTTGTGCTAGTGTATATTAAAGTCGCATGTGATGAATTGTTCAACAGTCCCTTCCTTCATTATTTTCTGTTGCACCAGATGGGAGGTAAACAAGGAACATCATGCCGAACCTATATCTAATAGAAAACACCATCTGCATGGATTCAAACGATGTGATAGCGAATGGTCGTGTTTTTGCAGGTGACATTGCTGTCTTATATATCCTTCCGACTCCACCACCTATTCGATCTGCGTGAGGTGATAACCAACAGCAGTCGATTGTTATGCTATTTATTCTTCCCCCGATTATTGCGTAGCCATGATTTCCACATGGCCATTATACCCATCTCATTGTCAATCAGGTGAATTCACAATTTCATCTGTTTTGTTGCAGTTGAGTAGCCAACTTTCAACCCCTTATGTTTTTGCTTGACACACCTTCCTGCAGTAAGTTTTGCAAATACATCAATCTGTAAGTTTTTAGGAGGAGTAGCCAGACTAGCAAAGAGGCTACGTCAAGAATCCAGTAAAAGTCATCACAGCAATAAAAGCGGATCGCATCTAGCTATATTTCTCTCGGGTGTATTGCACCTTGCTCTATTATTCTCGGATGGATTGACTGCCTATCTTTGAACAGTAGCAAATGAACCCCTGGAATAAAATCTGAAGCTTGCACTAGTGCCAACGATATAGATTCAAACCAATTGCTCTCATTATATACTTAAATGTCTTATATCGTATGTACAGATATATAAAAATATATGCATATACATATATATATATATATATATATATATATATATATATATATATATATATATATATATATATATATATATATATATATATGTATACACGTCCGGTGTTATATATCTATATATGTATATATACAGCATATATATACCTTTATATGGTGTTATATATATATATATATATATATGTATACACGTCCGGTGTTTTGATATCTATCAACAAGGAGTCTGTGCCAATATACAGCAGCTGTAGCCCCCACAATACCTTTCCTTCATGGTGTTATAGTAGAAGTTTTATATATCAGGAGCTTGGAGAGGTCAATAATGCGCATGCCATCGTATGCTGGCTTGTCTAAGACTAGCCAGCATACGATGGCAGTTACTAGAGTTATATGCCTTTACATGTTTGACGAGATACTTATTTCAAATTTATCTACAAAATACTGCAATGATAGAGCTACCAAATTACATACATAACGTGGTTCGAACAGGCAGTCATGTAACTGTTCTGTATATAGACAGAATAGGTATTTCTGGGTTATATTTCCGTAATCTGGCGAAAGTAATGACATGATTGTTCGTGCGATAGGCACGTTAACTACTGTATGTCCTGCCTACGCCGGACTGGCCACAAACCTGCATGTTTTGTCCTCTTCTTCCGAACGCACAAGCTTGACATTGACTTGCTTTCTGAGGTTCTCGATTGTTTCACGATATAACATAACCATATATATCCTTCTGTCAACAATTGCTTTGGGTGGCACGAGTTATAGAGTAAGGCGTGTGAGTCTGTTGGCTTGCATAACAAGTCGGTTTTAATGGTGACTGATGTTAGACTGATCATGGCAAAAAGGTACCTGATTGCTAGATATGTTTTAAGTGAATTTAATTGATGGATGATACTCATTTGGTGGATGATACTCATTTAGATTGTTTATGAAGGAGAATAGTTTGTTCTCTCCTGCGATCAACAACATGTCTGGTGGAACGATTGTTGTTTGTGCCCTCATTTGTGGTTCGGATGTTGTGATGCACAAAAGTTGTTATTTTGTTTGTTCAACGCATTGTGTCTGACAGACTTAATGATATTGCGACAGTTGCAAGACAACTATGTGTATCATACTTTTGTATTCTTGCTTAGTTTCCTGCTAATTTAGTTCAACCTTAGTGTTTTGGGCAACTCTTGTCTGCTGATTCTAGCTTGTCAGGTTGTTGTGTAATCTTGGGCTATGAGGTTGACAGTTTAGTAAAGTTAAGTATGGCTCACATATTACTGTTGTTGTGATATCCAAAGAAGACTCTTTTTTCTGGAAGGTGTCAGTTGTAGAAGACCTGAAGTAATGGCAATTTTCCAAAGGATTGTTTTATTCCTTTGAAGTATTATGTGACCCAGTAATATTATTGAAGTTGGCTTTATGTAACAACCTATATCTGTCTAGATTACCTAACAATAATTAGTGTAGCCCTACCAGATGTGGCAAACTGGTGGCAAGCCTTTCAAGTGGTCTATTTTGGGTATGAATTGCATTCGTTTTCAAACCAACCTCACGCTGGAATAATGGGAGGTTTGTTTGACAAGACCAAGAGTAATATGATATTATTCATCAAGACATATTCACAATCTGCTACTTACTCCTACAACTTCATGAACATCATGTGCCTGTATGTAATAGAAATCATGAAGCATAGAATAAATCAATACAAAGGACAATTTCTGAAATGAACTTATAAATATGTTTACACTGTATATTCATTGCACAACGCTAAGACATTGTTATCATCTGTACTTTATGCTAACAATTCAACAACGATACATCCCCCTTCAGCCTCAGCCAGCCAAACTTCATTTAGTATGTCAGTAAGTAATCAAAACCATACCTTGTTACTTAAGCGGCTTAAACAAGTATTTTTTCATGTAATTCTAACCTAATTGTGTTCACAGAAAAGTGCTCAAGCCTCGTCTCTCTCCAACATAACCTCCCTACACAGTCGTTCTTAGTCAGCCGAGCCATACGTTTAATCAAAGGGTATGAGAGCTTTATCTTGTTAATACTGAATACACAGCTATTAAGTTGAGATGAGGAGAGTTCAAACTCTGGAAACTTGTGAGTGTTACATTGAAGCTAGCTGCATTGTACACTATATTTGTAGAAACATTTTTGTTTAACATAAGCACTTCAAATTCAAAATAATCGCACATTTGGTGAAGATAGAGGACGCTTTGTAGTGTTGATACTTACAAGATAATTCAAAATACTAGTTGCTGCTTGGTTCTCCAATTTAAGGAAAATGCTAGGGCTGTACGATGCAGATGGCTTTATCAAGGATTCTGCGAAAGACGGCTTGCGAAATCCTTCAAGTAAACAACCAAATTATGTAAACAGCTGATGTGTGAAAAAGTAGCACCCCGTAGTGACCAGATTATATATTGGCGATGTGCATTCGGAGCAACCGAAAACATGATGGAATGTTTCGGATGACATTAATTATTCACCAGATAGTTGTGCGAATATGTAGTCTGGGTTGGTAACTAATGCAGTTGATGTATTGATATCTCCATGACATGCAATACTTATTAATGTTACTACATTTAGTTGTAACAAGCTATGGTTTACAATATAGTTCCACATGATGAAGAAGATATGTTTTGAATATATGTTTACAGATTCCGATGAGGTATAGGTTAATCGAATGCACACCAAAGCCAGGAATAAATCGAGGCGTGTAAGTGTAGAGAACAAGTGTATAGATCTTATTGCATGAACGCAGAATCAGTTCAATGAAAATTCATTATCAATGACATTATTCAATGTATATAGATATGCTGCATGAATGCAAATGATAACAATAGGGGTCACTGTTTTACAGATTGTGATGATGAGGAGGATAATATTGGCGGTGGCAGTCAACCTAAGTCTGCCTACAAATCTGCTATTTCTGGCATGAAAAATGTTATCATTTCTGTTGATCAGTGACATTGCAATTTCAAGATTGTAGTATAGGTTATTATTAAGTAGAATATATTGATATCTTATAAACACAAATTGTACCTATATGTGCAACAAAAAAAACGACCATATCATTTGTGGAATGTCAATGAGCAGACTGAAGTTGAACATTGTTGTGTGACCACGGCTAAAACCCAGGGTATGCCTCCAGGTATAACAATTAACATCTAAGCCGCATTGCATAATGTAGTATGCATTTATCTCCTGTTGTAACATTCAGACTCATTAAAATATATAGAGAGTTCATTTGATTTCACAATATTGATATTCTTTTGCACTAAAACGGAGCAAGACTGATACCACAAATCTGCACAGCCAATTCAGAAATGTTTTCATGGACTCCACATCACTCAGATGAAATGCAGGGAGCCTCCGAAGTAAGTTGCTCTTTAAATGGTCTAAAATTATGTTATATTCAATATATAATGAATGGCTCTTCCGCATATTCTATTGCTTATCACTTAGCCTGTTGGTTTGTTTCCCCTTGTTTTCGAACCGGGTAATCTAAAAGGTATATAGATCGTTGGTGGTGGTGCATCGGCCAGCTGTCATTGATCAAGTACCTGTGCCTTTGCTTCCGGGCCTTCTTACCCACTGTAGTTGAAATAGCCAAATAACCACTAACACCTACATACATAGAGAAACCAGATGCTTTATACCAGTGACGTGGAGTGCATGGGGTTTGGGGCGGGTTACAAAAGGGGGCAACCTGGAAATCCCCTGTATTATCCGTCTCCTTGTCTTTGCCTTCATGATCTAACCTCCACAGTGTTCAACCCCGGCAGGACGGGTTATGAAAAGCAGCATAGTCCGTGTCTGTTACTGAATACCACAGGTTTATTAACCCTTATCCGGAATCCAAAATTATCCGTATTTCGGAATACTTGGTTACAAATCCCTACATTGCGTTGTGATTCTTAAAACGAACAACGCCTTGTCTACTTTCGCCATGGCATTGTAAACATAGACCCGGCGATTGCAATCGGGATATTTTCATTCAACAAAATAGTATGTTGACATTCGCGAGCGTGCTACAGCATTATTCATGATGGGGTTTCTAATGAAACACTCAAAACGATCACCAAACTGACAACCACTGCAATTACACAATAGCCAACTTAAGTATGCGAGTATCATCAAGCTTGACTAAAGAAGTACTGAAGGCAGTACAGATGATATTTAACCAGTATAGTGATTCTCAGTTGTCTTACATTGAAGGAGCTGCTGAAGAGGCGCACTTGTTATTCGACGTATATTTGTCAATGTTTGTGTCTCATTGCTGGATTCTGCAATGGTGGTAAAGTAGGCGTGATCTGCTCGCTTTGACACACCGAGAACCTAAATACTCCGAGGTGTTATATGGAATCCGATGACATCGTCACAAAAAAGTCCTAGGGCAACAGCGATGACTAACGTCACCACATTAATATGCCCCTATATATATGCTCGTCATTCTGATTGGATGCGAATAGTATGTGTTAATAATGAGATATACCAACCATATAGTTTGATTGTCTAGGAGATTTTAATGAGCAGGAGGCGTATCGAAAAATAAAAACAATGCTGTTCAACGCAAGGAAGCAAAATAGACCAAATTCTGCTCTAAATATGACAAAATTATAGTAGCAATTTGCATGAATATATTGACTGATAAACCGACTTTGTATGGTCGATTGCTTATTTCAAGATGCTCTACTAAGCAAATATATAGTTAATACGAAATCAGCAATATATTGTGATTGTTTCTTTTGATAAGAACCGGTTATCACTAAGGGCTTGCGCTAAATAATTATGATCCCACAATCGGGCGCGCATGCAGTAGCAATCAATGGAGGTCTTCTGTGTAGTACTATTCCTTACGGGCTTAACGGTAGGTTCTCAATGGATTAGCCCCAGTTCCCGTGTAGTAAGTCCTAATCAAAGTTCGGAGG
>CM067357.1:3723796-3738796 GCA_034190875.2 Urechis unicinctus
ACCATGAGAGAGCGGGTTATGAGCCACTAACAAAAATAATCAAACCCGATATGCGTGGCTGAGTGGCACTATGAAATACAAACATAAAACACAGGTAATGAACGATAGACGGAATGCGCACAACATTTTTCCCAGCCAGTGGTAGCATAAATGTATTGAATTCCATCCTGTACTGTTGATTAAATAACTATTATTACAACTTAACATATAATATTCCGACGGCTTGTTTTTCGAATCAATGAGCGCAGCCAATACAATTAGTGCATTTCATAGCAAAATTGCGAAAATCGTACAGATTTAAAGAAAGACGGGCGGATAAATAAAGCTAAATCCACACATATAGTTCCGTAATTCGTCAAATCGTTTGCTATGCAGCGGAAGGTAAGAATCGATGATAGATTTATTTCATGAAAGAAAAGCATGATAAATATATTGATTGCTAAATGGTTGTTTTCGTCAAAGAAACCTTACAGATTCAGCACATCACATCAAGCAAATTGATTGCCATACTCGACACGAGTTGATGTAAAAGTAACTGGCCTTCATATACTTAGTAGACATAGGATTAAGAGGGAATACTACAATTAATCGACCATACAGACGAATGGTCACACGCGAAGAAGCTCACATAATAGGCCTACCCGTTATCTAGTCGTCAGCTGGACAATAGAGCAACATAAACTATGTAATGTGCAAACAAGCAATAACTGCCCTTTAATTGACATGTCTCTATAAGGGATGATGCGGACCTTGTTGAATCGCCATTTATATGGATTTCACTCGGATATAGATTGTCATAACACAATGTGAATAAAACAGCTTCAACGGCTGTACCAATGTATTATGCGTATTTGTGAAATTAATCATTTTGCAAAACTCAATGCTCCACGCATTTCCGCCCTTTTCAGCCTCCTCACAAATATTTCGGATATTTTCATATGGATAAATATATGTTACAAATCTGATAAACGTGACTGGTATTCAGGCGTCTAATATCTCTCGCCACTTACTGTCGCTTGGAGTTGCGTAGATGGGGGGGGGGGCGAATGCGAGCATCTCATATTGTAAAGTTCGACATTGACGTTTGACCCGAATAACGCCAAAAGATGTATGATACGGTCTTGGGATACAGATCAAAGCGTGCCTCAGCTCTATCGTCAATGGTCAAACTATGCCATATAGTTCCTAGCTGATTCATGAAAAAATTCACTTAGTATTCGAAGGTAATCTCTGATATCGCCGGTTCCCTTGGTTGGCGATACATACCATAGATTGTAATGAGTAGGTACTATATCGGGTAGCAGAAGACATGGTGTACTTTGTATCGCTATGTATCGTTCAATAGTATCTTGATGTGTCAGAGTGGTGAAGCCCAGGTGTAGAATTAATGAGAATTATAGGGGACGCTCGTGTGTTGGCCCTATGCCAACCCAAATTGTATAATTTGGAGACGGCATTTATACGAATAAGGACCTTTGGATTTATTCTCTCTCTGAAATTGTGACTTTGCAATTAATAAATTATGCTGAAGCAGATCAGTCAGTTGTTATTGAAATCTTCAAGCCGAGGAGGACCATTGCCTCACCGAACTCATCTTCTAAGAACTTTGTAAAGTAATCAAAAGCACCATTGAGAGATTACTATTCTATCTCGTGGAAGAAGTGAAACTTGACAATTTGTTACTCCATTTGAAAGTGTTCATATTTACGATATGGTCTGTCGTGTTGGTTTTTGCATTATCTCAACGGTTACAGGTTACAAACCTACCTGGATGCGTTACACGTTTGAATATTTATCACTGATGATTCCTATCAGGTCAACCATCGCCATGTAATTAGACCACCTTATCCAAGCTTCAGACACAGCCTAGTATTGTTTTTGTTAACACCAAGCTTGGTCTTTATGTACGATATGTAAATACGTATGACCATTTTCTTCTCAAACCGTCGACAAAGTCCTTGGATCTAATCCCAATACGGCCATATAGCTCGGTGAAGTAGTAAATGCTGCAATGGAAGTAGATATTAGCTTCATTATGCCAGCCACATCGGGCTGTTAGAATTCTCATAGACTTATTTTGACTTGCTTAGCCTCGTTTATATTCAATATTTAACCTTTGGAAATAAAACCTACGTAGAACATATCAATATGCTATGTGGCGTCCAGCTGGTGCCGTTATTTGAATCATAGGCGCTTCAATGCAGCCGCCTTCTAAGATAAATGGTAAACGAAGGAATACACGCGGAGGAAAATGAACTGGGACGAGAAGATGAAATAGACAAAAATGATTACGATTACCCTAGTGCATGTAACCACCAGCCGGTCGACTGGATAAGGACATTGCCACCGCCTGTAGAGCGACAAGACCAGGCCATTCCAGCCTCTCATCGTCACCACCGGCCAATCGACTAGACCGGGATATTCCAGCCTCTCGTCGTCACCACCGGCCAATCGACTAGACTGGAATATTCCAGCCTCTCGTCGTCACCACCGGCCAATCGACTAGCCTCTCGTCGTCACCACCGGCCAATTGACTAGACCAGGATATTCCAGCCTCTCGTCGTCACCACCGGCCAATTGACTAGACCAGGACATTTCAGCCTCTTGTCGTCACCACCGGCCAATTGACCAGACCAGGACAGGATTCCAGCCTCTTGTCATCACCACCGGCCAATTGACTAGACCAGGATATTCCAGCCCCTCGCCGTCACCACCGGCCCATTGACTAGACCAGGATATTCCAGTCTCTCGTCGTCACTACCAGCCAATTGACTAGATCAGCATATTCCAGCCTCTCGTCGTCATCGAATGACTTGATCAGGCCATTCCAGCCTCTCATCTAAAGTGGTCTGTTCCTGATCTGGCCCTTACTTAAGTCAGTTTATCAATCCCTAAAGCATAGGTTAGGAAGGTTACTAGATTGAAAGCGTTAGATCATATCTCATGATCTATGCCCTATTCTTGTTAACTTGTAGCCGATAAACATGTATATTGATTGCTAAGGAACTCCTTATGTGACATGGCCTACTCTATACAGCAATATCAGGCGTAATTGTGGGATAAATATCACACGGTGTTGATCAATTGCCCACTTATTACCTCAATCCTCCATATTGCATGGATTCATTAATTACGGCAGTTTTACAGATAATGAAACACATTAAACGTCGCAACCTGCACCTAACTCTACCAGTTAAAATATTCCAAGACTATCAGTTTAGGTGTGAGTTTTCTGCCTCTACAAAACATATATCGCCATTTTAGGCTTCTGCCTCAGTGTATAGTGGTTGACACCAACTAAACCGTCTGTTTATATAAAACGCTTATATATTGGGCGATCCTTTCACTCAGTGTGTGCTGTCTGTTCTGCGCATGACAACCGGACCGTGAAATGAAGGAACTCTGAAAGGGCCCAAAATATATGCTGGATGACAAAATGTTGATATGAATATTGCTACAAAGATTTTCATAGGTTTATGTATCCCATTAAATCTTTGTCAGACAAATGAATTTGGCAGACGATGTCTGTGCCCACAAGAAGAACTGACATGTGCCGCTACATCACAAAACATACACGAAATGAGAGTATGCCTCCATATACATCACATAATGCCCAAGTTTTTGAAGAATATTGGTCATATTCGAATATGAAATATAATGATACATTAAGGCTCACAATTACTCTGAAGTAGCAAAGTATGGTACAGTCTACTCAATTGGTGACTCGTCATACATTCATCACTGAACCACTTAGACACTGGCGACATTTACGTACGGATCCATGCAATGATACGCATTGTGCATTCTGGCAACACGAGTTTTGATAGCCTTTCATTATATTTCCGAATTCGGAATCAAAGATATGAAAGTGAAGTTGGAAAGTGGTAGAATATCTGTTTGACTGTGCACTATTTGGTAGACTGGTACGGTATATTGTGAAAATGATAATAGCGGCTTGAATCATTTATGTTTGCCCGTGATGATACAAGGGATGATAGAAAAAACCGTCATTTTTCTATGTGAGCTCCATTGATGTTTAAAGCTTACTAAGTAATGTACCACAAAGAGCCAAGAAACCTAATTTACCTTTAAGATAAAGGGCGTCTGTTGAAATGTATGCCTGCAGCGACAAAACCATTTTCAATTTTTGCAGCTTGTATTTTATTTTATTTGGCAGACATTTTTTTGTTAACTTAATTCATCGAGTGGAGTAAATCCTTCGCTGACCATTTCATAATGTTTATGTTCCTGCTGCGATCAGTAATCTGAGGCCAGGATCTATGCAGCGCCTGCCGTAATTGGTTTCTCTTAATTAATGACGCGAATATGGTGATATTTCCAGCGGTAGTCCGTATCAACCAGCAGGGATAGGTGTCCTCTACTTCAGTTATCCCCTAGGGATTAGATGGCGTCATATGTATAACACATTGTCGGGTTTAATATTGGATGACAAGAGGAAAGAAGATACATGCGATTGTAGCGATATTAGTTTTCGCAGATCTTATTATTCCTCAAGTCGTCGCTGCTGCAAATGAACTGAATGCAATCCGGCCAAAAGCCGTACATCATTTAGAAAACGATATTGAAGGTAATGGCAAGGAATGAACGGTAAAGTTCCACATATACAATGATATTCACTTGATCATATTTTTCACAGCTCTTTGTTGCTCATTGCATCTATTTTTCGTGTTTAAATATGGTGCTAAAGTGGGAATAGTTGCGGCCATGAATTGTCCACTCCCTAGGCACAGCTGTTCAGTGAATAAAAGCAATGCACGATACAAACACCAATCAGAACAATTAGTTGACAGCAAGGTGCACAATGGCTGCATTGTATCTGTTTAACGTAGGTTATTCAATACTACTTTTCCCCCGCAACCTCTCTACTGATGGCGCTGCTTCCCCCCCCCCGCAACCTCTCTACTGATGGCGCGCTTGCCCCCCCCCCCCCGCAACCTCTCTACTGATGGCGCTGCTTCCCCCCCCGCAACCTCTCTACTGATGGCGCTGCTGCTCCCTCCCCGCAACCTCTCTACTGATGGCACTGCTCCACCCCCACGCAACCTCTCTACAGATGGCGCTGCTTCCCATATGACACAGCATTTTGTTACACAGATGCTGAGGCCATTTTATGTTCAGACCGCGTTAAATAACCATGTGCCTATGTGTTCGATCTGCAACGACATGAGGATTGACTCGCTGACTCTAAAAGATGGGAATGCTTAACCGCAATTTATCTTATCAACTGATACACCGTGAGAATGGTTGAGGAATAGAATGCTAGAAAACAGAACCGTCATCAAAAAGCTATCAAAGATTTATGTACACTCGTTGAAAGAGCATCGTAATCCGCAGTAAATTCAACAACCATATTGACAATAAATAGTGCAAGTAAGACGTGCTTAGAGGTGAGCGAAGCTTTACTCAAACAACCGATGAAACAAAACCAATTTCTCGTTCGACAGTGCAGAAATGAGGTTAAAAACAGGCGCAACATTATGTGGTTGCCACTTTGTCTTCAGCGAACGCTAGCCGTTTCCCATGTTGCATTGGCGATACCTACACATATGCTGTGCTGCATGTTTGTTAGCTTGACAGAAATGATGAAAACATTTTGTCCTCTCTGCTTAGATAGAAAAACGCTCTTTTGGGTCACTATTCATGATAAGGTGAAATAATCCTAAGGTAGTTGAAGTGATAGTCTGGCGAATCACTGCTAATATTGATAGTGTGTTAGAAACCGAATTTCATACAAAACAATTGTTACACTGACTAACGTATGGGAACTCCAATTACACACGCGACTGCTGAGTGCCCTCATAACGAGCAGCAGATTAGGAATCTACGCCAATTATTTTGTACATCTAATCATTGTGGGATAAGTGGTTTCTGAGTACAGCCATGCAGACGCTGTTACCAGAAACTTCAAAGAAAACTTCACTTGCAGCGCAACCATTGCTTCAGTTAACATTGATGTAATTTGACAGACCCAGTGAAACTAATAGGTGCTGCATAAACGATATTCGATTACCGAATAACCTATGGAGATCAGTTTGGTCAGTGGTGTGGTGACGCATGACAAATGTGGGATGCTTTACGTCTGATTAGCACCAAAGCGTCAGCCTTCGGGTTATAAACATAACTCGGTGATAAGCACTTGGTAGACCTTCCATAAATACATGCCGTAAATGGCATGAGTAGCCAACATGGCTTCAATTATAACACCAGAATGATTCGAGGTCACGGATGGCAATATCCTATTTCGATTTCTGCCCTCACATGTTGCAAACAAAAGAGGTAGTTTTTCAGGTACTGCAATTTTGAAAATGAGCTATTATCTGTTTCAGATATATTTATTTCACCGGCAACTTTAGATATTATTTTATGCTATGCACATGGAGAATTCAGAAAATCATGTACACCAACTGATGTTTTGTATTTATCTGTGAAGTGGAAAGGGTAATGTCCTCAATAGAGACGAAGTCGGCTTTCCAAACGCGGTAAAAGACGGTAGGAGTTTCATGATACACCCCCTCCCTCTACTTAGCCTCAAAGCTTGACTGTCTAGGTGTTCAAGCCAGACTATTCTATCTTCATTAGTAAGACTTGGTATACTTACAAACTAAATGCATTCAGTGAGGTCACTACAGGTCTTAGATCCAAGAAATGCATGTGAGCCTTTCGTTCCAAATCACAAGCTATAGAGGAGGGATTTTTCATGAATTGCGCGTCTGTATGTACAGTAATTGGGTTCGATAGGTTTTTCTGAATATTTATTATAGAAAAAGATGAATAGCCCAGTTTTCTCGACACAACTGACACTTACGATATTCGGATTGGAAAAATGCTAATAGTAATTACTCAATAATTGTTGCTAAAAAGGTAATGCGCCATGTGGAAGGCGTTGATTGTGTAGGGAACAAAATGCTCATAACAAATATGGTGGTGACTTAAAGCACAATAATATCCATGCAGTCAGTCACTGTACATATTCAAGCTTGTGCCCCGGTAGGCAGAATTAGCGCATGTCCCAAGGTTATCGTAGCACTGGCAGCTAAATTCCTTTCAACATAACAACTGTGATTGGTCATTGATCAATACATCATCAACATTGTTTGCATCACCGGGCGATATGTGCACACGTTTGACGCTGACGCTTAAATTTCGATCATGAACAGTTATGCGATAAACAAAGAGTTGATATATAAAAATATATATATATATATATATATATATATATATATATATATATATATATATATATATATATATGTATTTATCAAATACAGTTTCAATCGGTTCGGTTACGCCTAGGAACTCGCTGTTGACATCATGCTATTAACGCCATCTGCATTGGTCTCTGCCCGCATGCATATTTTCGAACATGCTGCGAATATAAACATTGCATATGTCAGACAAATGCTCTTGCATGGTTATAGCGTTAGCGTACAGAGGAAAACTAAGATACTGCCATTAGATACGCGATGATCATAACTGAATGAGAGCCGATACTCGTCACGGGCTCTTCTTGAATGTCAAGGTAAAATAAAAAGACAGGCGCTGCTTCTATGTCTACAGTCAATAACATGCCTCCCGACCATCGCCAAACTAATTCAAAATATGGATTTTTCGATTCCCAAAGTTCAAAAGGCTGACCTCGAGATAGCTATAAACTGTTCACCTTGGCACAGTCACATTATTTGTTGCATAGCTCTTCTAGCATTCGATGTCGAGGTTAAACGTGCTGAAGCTAAACACCGTAACGGAACGAGATTAAACGGCCTACAATTGTGTAATTCCATGGAATACTCAACCATCAAGGCTCATCATATTCAACACTACATCGGCAAAAATCATATATAGCCTATAGTTATCATGAAGTCAAAACATCAAATTTACCAACTTGTATATTCATATCAAGATGTCTAACATAGCAAGCTTTAGAGACCGAGTCTTAATTGGTAGTAGATAAGCTCACCAACACTACGAGCTATTGAACGCAAATCCACACAAAGATTACCAACTGTGTTGTAAACATTGTTTTGCAGTGGCACAGTTTCTCCCCATTGTGCTTTTGTCAGAGTGTAATGCAAAATGATAAGCGCACAAGTCCGTCAATTCAATTGCACAGCCAGTTAAGTCTGATCGCCGTTGCAATTACGATAATATCTCCAGTATGGTGCAATTGTCAATTGTATAGAAGCATGTTTAAGCTATTGACTCAAAAATATTGACAATAAATAAATTACGCCATGATATGCAGTCGCTGTTCTTTTCACATTAAGCACGTAGAGATCTCATTGGAGTGCGTTCATACGATTAACGTTGATTAATGTATGGCTTGTTATAAAGCCATTAAAGTACGTCGTTAATTTCCGTAAAACTGTAAAATATGCAAAACCATGGATAACCATTGAAGTGTTCATACATATGTGCTGTATAATACTGGTCGCAGCATTGATGAACATTCAACCACGCAATTCAATATTTCAATTTTGCGCTTTTGGCCAATTTTGACAGGTTCATGCACGCTATGTATAAAAGCCTCTAATTTCATCATAATATCTTTTTTGCTTTAAATTCTTTCACGGCCGTAGTTTGTTCGTGGCGTCATGTCGAGTATTTTAATGTTGTCTTCCCTCTTTTGGGCGCGATGGAGTGTATTCAAAATGTCCTGTGTGGTTATCCATCGCAGCGTGTAACATGAGAAATACCACTAACACAATATGTGTGCATTCTAATTCAAGCAGCAATGTTTTTTGTTTCGATATATAACAATGTTGACATCATGTCGGGAAGATTTTGGTATGGGCAATGAGTACCGGCCTTTCTGGCGACTATGATGACATTCCATCTTGCATTACGTTCCTCGTGAAACCCAATATTAGTCAATTTGTCTGACTATTGAGTGCTGGATGACTTTACCCTCACCACGGCTGATGAAATCCAAATGAATTGTGAATGTTTTAGTGCGGTAGCAGCCTGTCTCAAAGTGTCGGGAGTTGTCATTTGAGTTGCTCATTTGATCAGCGTACGCCGATTCCATTCTGTGACCGGATTTCTTGTTGTTTTACAGGGGATGATTTTCCTATAACACCACAGTCGATGCATATAAACATTGAAGTTAACATTAAGCATTCACCGTGCATATTGCATTCCTAGTTGCGACGTTCCGCGTCATAGGTAGGATATAATATTCATCGTAACGAAATTACCCTATGTAGCAGAAACTGTGGGGTAAAAAGTCATTTTGCATCCGTAGGGTTCATCATACCTCATTTGAGTGACCCACAACCAGCCCCCACCACGCACACACACACACGTAAGCGTGCGCTCGCGCCCGCGAATGCGGGTATCCAAACATACACTCAACAAACATAATGGTCATGATATACATTGAACGATAATTCTGTGCCATAATGTTGATTTGACTAAATTCGACTTTGTTCGTGTTAGCAACATTAATATTGTGAGTTACTCCTGCGCAGCGAGGAAAGCTCTATCAGACGGAATGCAAATTGCAGGCGAGGATTATGTAGCAATAACTCTTAGGCGTTATCGATACGGAAGAGGTATGGCATGCTTTCAACTCTGCTACCGATTAGAAATATAAAGAATCCTTTGGATTCGCCTAAAATTTTAAATATAGAAGTAGCATCAGTGGTATTGAGAGGACGATCCGCATTCACTGGTGATATGTGTTGGTGGCAAGGTGATTGAAAGAGGGTTGCCCATATAAGGGTTTTCCGTCCGTAAAAATGCAAAACTTGTGGACAAGCCATTTTATTTCCGTTTCTTTTTCGTTATGCACGTTGATCAAAATTTGTTTTAATTGTAGCACATATGGCCACAACAGGGCACCAATCCCGTGCTAAGAGCTATTTTTAATACTTTTGTCGCTTCGCGCCCCTTAGTCATCAATGGTGTTGTGACTCAGTTTGACTTCGTCTTCTTTTGCTTTCTTTGGAAACAGCTTTGTCAGAATTGCTATATGTGTAATGTAAGTACGATGTCTTGCAACCTCAATACAGACGAAGCATTTTAGTATCCTTGCACTTCCATGTTTGTGACGAGTTAATCTTGGTGTATTGGGTCTCTTTTGACTGGCATTATGAACCATTGTACTTCCTGTTACTGCTGGTGCCTCTTGCAATAACAATGGTATTTTACAGACCATTGTCATACTTTATTACATCGCTTAATATGAGTGGTATTATATGAACATGACCATGCAAATACCTTATAGACATACTCTAGTTGAATTGTCATGTCTGGCTGGACTCGATCGACGATGTCACGTTGATATTTGTGTGCGGGAGAATTAACATCCCTACTTCATGAAGATCGAATGCCACACGGCACATCACTAAGCATTCGATTAAAGACTTAATGACAGCAAATATATATTGCTATAATTGATTAATGGATAAAACATACACTTGATAACTATCTGGTTAAAGTAAAGCGTTCCTGCTACCCAAACAATATTATGCGCGTCCATACACCAAACATTGTTTTGCATGAAATAGTAATTTAATGAATAATCAATAAAATGTTATACTTGGTCTCGATAACTGGGATATCACAATCTATGGTTTCTAGCAAAGAGGTAGTTATTTGTCTGTAATGAGTATATATTTGACATAATTTTAAGGTTGCAAATCAATATTCAAGGGGGCGATTTATTTATTTCCCACATAGCAAAATGTCGTCGGCGGTTGTACATACTAAGCATCTACCGCTGCATTTCCGATCAGTAATGCAATTGCTTTAATCACCTCCCTGGGAATGTACCATTGCCTAACTAGCTGTTTCGCTCATGATAGCCAGTTGATATGCTGTATAAACCCGGCTGAAAAATGCAATGAGATTAAGTCATACACAGATTACTGTGTAGGGTACATATCTAAAGGCAAAACATAATACAATAACTAACAGAAGAAAGAAATAATGGACAATTTAGAATATTGCTCATGCTATTGCAAAGTGCAGCAGTCTGTTTATTGATCACTTTTCCCAGCAACATCAAGCGGCTAGCAATGCGTCATGCAACATTAGCCATGCGTCATATCGATCGAGGATTTCATGTGACCTTCTGGGTCAACGTGGGCACATAGCTACCCCAGTTAATTGGATATGTAAGTTAGATAGGAATTTGCTCTGCGAAGGCCATCACCTTGATCACATTTACTCACTGCCGACATTGTGTATTCGGTCGATGCATTACTTGCACGTAATGCACTGTTTCCAAACATTTACGCCATAATTTGTGACACATCAGAGATAGTAAATTAACTCGTGCTACTTGCCCGGCTAACGTAAAGCTAAAAGATAATATTTTAAAACCATGCTAAGCAGCAAAACAACATTAGACAAATATTGTCTTTTCTTTAGCCATGTCAGCATGCTCACGTATCGATAAGTTAAGAAATTTGTTATTAACATAGCCAGTCGTTCTCATGGCTGAACAAGATGACGGTAAGAGGAGCATATGATCTGATGTAGCTATGTAAATTGATTAAACCTGTTGATCAAATTCTTTGCCTTAATGGTGGAGAATACATAAAATATGAAGAAATAATCCGAGTGGCAGTCCTTTGATTTGTGATGTAATTCATGGACAAAATTTCCGGGTAACTTGAGTTTGACTGGGCGGTACAGGACCTGTGATATGGGTAGTCTACACCTTTGGCCATTCGGGAAGGACCATGAAGAATCACGAAGAATATCAAGCATACCCAATTACCGAATGCATGGTACTCCGTATAATCAACCGCTGGCTTGAAGACCTCAAAGCGATTTCCACAGCAAACGGGCTCGCATGACCACATTTACACTTCAAAGGAATATTTGAAAGGTCTAATCAGCATCTCCCTGATGTGAAAAAGTAAATTGTGCCAATGAAATAGGAATAGGCTGCGACTCCGTCTCTATTAACTACCTGAAGACTAATGAACTAAATCCAGTTGAGCAGCCCATAGAGAGCTGAGCAAAAGGGACTGACGACAACGGGCCCCGATCAGGTAATTTTGTCCAGTTTGTCCAGTTACAAAGGTTAGTCGGGATTTGATTACGATTGGTTTCCAACTGACTGGCCCGGGTAGCTCTGCTCCCTCGAGAGTTATATAGGGACCAAAACATGACTATTTTGGTAAGTGGCCGTTGTTGGGAATTAATGCGTCCTTTTTCAAATCATTGTCTTCGGGCTTCTGTGGTGTGGGGAGGGAAATTCGGGCCCGGTGTTGCTGTCAATGACGTCTTATCATACGCACCGACTTTGTCAAAGTAGACACTTGCCGTAATTAGGAATTCCAGGAAAGAGGGTACGGGTCATTTTCAAACATTGTCATTCAAACTGTCAAACGCCGGTTGAAAATTTAATAGTCCGACACTATGGGGAACCAGCCAGGCGACTATAGCTAGGGGTGGGGGTTGGGGGTGTAAAGTAGGGAATTGTATATATGTTGATAGGATCCCACCACATGATTGCTTGCGAATAAAATGGAGGAACTTAAATGGACGTCATGTGATTCAGACATTGCGAAGAGAGTCTCCAGTTCTATGAAGTAGTAGAATGTTAAGGGAGCTTAGGTCGTTAAACACCAGTGAACCATGGGCAACAGATAGATTGATCGCTTAAGGATACAATGTGAGTAGAATGAGTCATACAGATAGTCATACGGCAAATATGGTAATTGTCTCTAGCCTCGGATAAAAATTCGATTTCAAACTGTTCTAATGAAAGATTTATTGAATAGCCCAGATTTTGGTAACATGAAGTAGGTAAAACTGTTAGCTACAGTAGATTAGACGCAAGCCGGTTATTATTATGATTGTGAGTATTTATGTTTCATAAAAGTTGCTACACTTTTTTCCTTCAAAACCTCCACGAATTACGTTTTCTACGCAGTTCCATAAGTTATGCCGCTAGTTGGACGAAATTGTACAAGATTGTGGGCTTTGTTATCCTGACCAAAGTTTCTGCACCAGAATGGTCCTCATATGATGCTGACCTCATCCAAAGGTCACAGCAAAATATAATTGTTTTTGATTTGCTATTATTTGATAATGACTGAAGTTTTTGTGACCATATTAACACCAGAAACGCATGTTACAATGCTGATGAACTTGTCGTGGTATTGTCTACTTTCCATTACTTTTCAAGGTCACAGCGTTTATCAGTTAATTGAACAAACGCCGTTTTTAAACTTGCTAAAACTCAATATTGACAAGCGCTCCATAACTGACGCAGGGAAATTCTGCAGCTTGCTTCGTCATTGATGACCTTGAGTTAATTTTCAAGGTCATAGGGGCCCCAAAGTTATTTTCATGGTGCAGCAAAAATTCCTTTCCCCCATGATATCTTCGTCAATATTGTTTTAATTTCGAAATGCTAGCATGTATTACGCTTAGTTTTCATTATACCAACTTGATGGAACTATCCCCAGAAACTGATGGAACTGCAACTTCAATAACAAAGAACAACTACTCTTATACTAACCCAAGCTGGCTCCCCCTAATAGTCAGAATGCATCTCTCACAGACGGGCTGCTGAGTATGTTAGGTGTTGATGATTGCGGGTGGGTTGTCTTTGGATTTACTAGACCACTTACACTCAGCGTATTTAGGCACAACTACTGTGTGCTTGACTTATCCAGTTTTGTTCGTGCAAGCTTTACGGAAGACCCTACCGTTTACACTCAAGCTAGTACAAATGCCAGATGCCATATTGGGTATTAAGGATTGCCCTCTGGATTTGCTTTAATAAAAACTCTTTCTTTTGAACTGGATTTAGGGGACGCAATTAACTGATGACAGCTCAATGCAGCAGCAGCAGCAGCAGCAAAGGCATTTGCTCCGTAGTATCACTGTAAATGGATCCTCCCTTCGAAGTTGGACCATAAGACACCAACTGCACAAGCTCTTTGACAACTACGTCCCTGTAACTTGACATTGAGAGTGTCAAATTTGCGGATGTTATACAATGATTTGATATTGATCACATAGGAACATTTCACACTCATGTTCAAAATTATTGTGGAAGAAATCACATTAGTTTGAAAATCGTATCACCTGCATTTATCACTAATGTACAGAGTAATATAAATGTTGTGCGGCTCTCCAGGCGAAGGGTCTGGCATATACTGCTTTACCGAGTCAAATCGTATTAGACAACCAATGTGCCTCGTAATCAGTTGGTATACCTCTGTGTAGCTCTCCGGTTATTCAAAACGGGTTCTTTGGCAAAGTCTTGTTGAGCTTAGGTTGCATATATCCAATGTCTGTAGAGCTCCGCGAACTTGTGGTTCGTTGCACTAATCTGCTCTCATGGGTTGTTATTTTCAGTAATACATGAAACGTTTGAATGAAACGCATCAAACCTGAAACCTTCGAATGCGCTTGGCATTCGATAGCGTTTAACTTGACAACTGTAGTGGTGTGTTACGTGATTTGGGTATCAGGTTATTTATTCACTTGCGTTTAATGTCAAGTATGTGGTTACATTTAATGCAAAATATCCTAATACATATGACGTTTTCTATAGTAATGATGCTTGAGACGCGTTTAGTGTACCAAGCTAAAAAAACTGAATGCCAGGACGTTGATCCACCAACATAGGAATTAGAAGGAATCTGTTGCGTATTTTAATCGGTTCTCAAATACGGATTACTCATTACAAATAGTTACTTCAAAATTACTTCTTCGATCAGTTTGATTATCATCAGTAAACGCAAATGGGAAATCATAATTGCAGTAAACCAACCAAAACATTCACTGAATACTTTTCCCATGAGTACATACACTAATTATAATGGCGCTGTGGCCATTTTATACTAATGCACAGTAAGGTGTTGGGGTGGATGATTGTGAAGTTTCTAGATTAACTTCAATGCAAACATAAACGCTTATACACTGACGCTTGTGTCAAGCCCCTAACTAAAGCAAGTTAAGGTACGAAAATTGATGTCATAAACCATTATTGATAACCAAACAAATATA
>CM067357.1:3743796-3783796 GCA_034190875.2 Urechis unicinctus
TGAGAAGGCCATTCCAGCCTCTCGTCAAGGTGATATGCCAAGTAGAGTGTTTCAGATACGGTCCTTGCAAAATTTCTTCACTCAAATATCGGGATATCATTGTCCACTGACACGATTCGCAACCCATGGCAAACAGGTTGCCCCCTATTACATGCAGTGGGACTATTCTACGCCGGGACTCACACGAGGACGATAACTGAAACGTTACCTATTCACCACTTGTCATCGCCGCTAAAATCATGTACTACTATGAATGGACATATCTCGGATTCCAGACAACAGACCGCAAGGTCTAGTCCAATATAATTTTGTATATAGGCTGTGGATGCTGCAGCAATTTTCTTATGGAAATTTACATCTATTATGCAAAGTCGGCATGAGGATCACGTACTCAATGAAGAACTTTGCAGGAGTTCATTTTGAATTGACTCTCAAGTAATTCATGACACTTTCATTGAATATGCTTTCATTTACCTGGATTGGAATGCTCTCTTCTTGTCAATCCCGGGACTCAGGGCACTCGGGACCAATGAAAAGCGCAATGAATATAGCACGACTAATCCTTCATAAGGAATCATTTCGTCACTATGTTAACTTGTAGCCGATATGTGCAGCGATGTTTTGGGAACTGATTATGTGACATGACAACAGCGATAGCAGGCGTTCGTGTGAGTAGTATAAAGAGCCGCGGTTCTGGCGCACCACCATCTATACTATTCCCTCTTTGGCAGCTTATACAAGATTTTTGCTCACCCTAATTTAAGAGAAAGGCGCCTCGGACCCGACCCCCAAAACGGGGCAGAGGTGGTTTTGCTAGCTTGTAGGTAAACTAGTGTATCCATAGGCAAAGGTGTCTACGCCGTTCGCGGATATCCACCTGTTTGAATCAAATGGAGAGAGTGACACCTTGTTGACGTGCAGCCCATA
Organism: Urechis unicinctus; assembly: GCA_034190875.2. Taxonomy (NCBI): domain Eukaryota; kingdom Metazoa; phylum Annelida; class Polychaeta; order Xenopneusta; family Urechidae; genus Urechis; species Urechis unicinctus. The sequence continues at coordinate 3,744,724 of CM067357.1, forward strand.
TATCTTATGACCTTCACTGCCTAGCATGATCATACCATGACGGAACTGCTTCTTGGTGAATAGAGACTCCATATACCGTGCGTGGCATAGGTGTTTTTTAACCACAACCTTCTTCACTCCCTTAATTTCACCCGTTTAATTTTACGCTTTTCAAGTGCTCTCGTATTGTGAGCCATGTTTAATATGTATATCCTTATCTCTAAATGGACATTTTATGATGCAAAAAAGCCAACGATTAGATAGCGAGCAGACGTTGACTTTGTTGACAGCGCCAAGTTCTACAGGATATCTATTTTCATACAACAGGAAATCCCTGTTCTTTTTAAGGCTCAGTGTCGCCGGCTGGTGAGTCAGTGTCAAGCTGTTGTGAATGCATTTTTTTCTTTTAATAAACAAGCCTGTGATTGACTTTATCGAACCCACAATCCATACACAATCCTAGGTTATTTTTAATAACCTTCTGACAACCTCTACAAAGATGATTAACGACACCATGTTTTATATTATATCTATGCAAGTTACTATACTCTTGTGTACAAGCCTGTTACAGGGGTCTTTCTTTCCGACTAATATCCACGGGCACTTATTTTCAAATACTACCATTATTATGTATGTAGTCTAGATATCTATTTGTCTGATTGAGAATACCGTCTGATGGCAACACAAGTAGCTCCTTCATTACAAAGCCACGGAGTGGTCCATCTAATATATAGTATAATACAGGCTCACCAGCTTTAGTGACACAGCGTCCAATGCGGTAGACATTGCGTGACCACACAGGGTCAGTTTGCACGATGACGGTGATCTTCCTCTACCTCACCTGGCTGGTAGAGATGGCAAACGCCAACACCAGAGGGAATCTTTTGCTCTTTGACCCTTCTGATATAATGGAAGAGAGCTTTTGTGCAACTCGTTTTGCCTTTACAGCATCTTTAGTTTTTTTTACAGTCAAGCGGGTCACCTCATTATTTATCGCAGAGACTACAGCCTGCAGTCGAGAAACCCACTCAGTCGATCTTTTTCCAGTGTACCTTAACTCCACGGCATACTGGTGTCCAAAGAGTCTTTCAGCAAATGTGCAGTTAAAGCGTTCCACTATAGCCTGGTCTTTATGGATATTCACACGGCCAAGCCTGATTGATACTCCATTATTTGCTAGCAGCTGATTTACTGCCCCCATAAATTCCTCTCCGGGGTCGACCTGAAGTAGTTTGAGTGCACCTGCGACCTCTTTAGTCGTTTTTTTGTAGTCAATGGCTCAGCCACTTTGTGGCAGGTAGATTTGCCATATAGCTTGCTTTGATAGCCATCTCCTGGCAACTTCCTCAATAACCCTCGCTTCTGTTGCAAGCTTCTTGATAGCTGTAATGCCTTTCCAGTAACCCTTAGGACTATATTAGATCTTTAGCATACGATGCATTGTTATATACTAATAAGTTTCTAAATGTCAAGTAAAAAATATGCAAACTATTTAGCAAGCCAGTACACTACCAGTCTAGTCATAGCCATACCCAGGATAAAGAACGTCACCTTTCGTCTCGTTTGATCATGTGAGTGCACGTAAAAGTCTGAAAGCTGAGGCTCAGAGTCCAGTTGGTCAACGGGTGTACCTGAAGTCAGGTAGTACTCACGCATAGCCTAGTCAACATCCCTGAGAGTATGATTGGCATGTCCATGGCGGCGGAGCTGCTCATTGATGAAGTCTAACCGCTCAGATTGCTTTTCAGCCCATGCTGCCTGAGCAGATTGTAGCTGCTCTATTGCCATATTATGACGTTTAAGTTCCATGTCCACTTGGCAGCTTCGTAATTTAGAGAATAAGAAGTTGCTCCCAGACAATGCAAGGGCGTTGACAAGGGCACTTCTAACAAGTATCGCAATCGAGGCCATTACTTAAGCAAGTATATTACCTGGTAATCTCTTCGTCAGACATTAATTCAACCTGGTCACGTGTAAGGCGCTGCTCACCAAGGTAATGACGGGCCTGATCCCCAGCTATGACAGCAGCAAGCCTCTCTCTCTTATAAGACATGTCCCCTCTGGGTAACGCTCGCTCAGACTTTGTGTCCACTGGGCTTGCCGTGTCATGTAGAAGGAGTCGATCAATGAAGTATCAGTATCCATGAATATACGTATACACCTCGAGAGTCTAATATATTGTTGAGCCCAGCGTTGGTAAAACACCTCTACCAAGATCAAGGTACTTAAACTAGTAACTGAGGCAGCGGCTGCTGTCAGGGCCAACATCGCGTCAATCGACGGCATATGAAGTTCTTCGATCAGTCTTCAGCAGCAGTTTTGTGTGCTTGGTCTTTGCTAGTAGCTGGCGTACTGCGGCGCGTTTTCCCCGTGTTGGGATCACATCATTTTAACGTAGGGCATCTTCAAATGAGTCACGGTCTTTGGTGCGAAAGAGCAACACCCAGCGGGTCTGCTCACGTAGGTCCTTCAGCACAGAGTTGTACTTTTGTATGAGGACCAACACACTTTGCTGCGCATGGCGGCCGCTAAAGGCCAGTTCGGATAACATGTCTTTCTTCTTGGTTCGGGCCTTTGCTGCGCCCCTCTCACTAACGTCATCACTCGTCCTTAAGTCGAGCCACAGAGCATACTTACTGGTTAGGTACTCTCCTAGGGAAACGTCCGACAAGTCTTTTACATCTATTGCTACACTGGGGTCTCGTTTACTCGTTTGCTGCAAAAGCCTTCTCCACCTCATCCTACTGCTGGTAGAAGCCGTCTGTGGATTTGTCAAAGGTTTGCCTGACGGATTCGTACAAGTGGGTGTTTCCTTAATGAGTGATTGGCCGTACTACGTGTGTCTCGGGGTCGGTGAAGTAGACCCACCTGAGGCCATGGTTTCCACCATGGTTTTCAGCAGCACCGAACTCATGGCAGAGTTCATGGTAGATTTTCTTGTCAAAGGTATTATCGGCGGCTGACCATGTAGCGTCATCCGGAAGTGCTACCCTCATTTCGTTCAGAAGTCTCCTAATGGTGTAGTACACGTAAAACCTATAAAGATAGCTTATTGGTAGGACTCAAAAGTTAAGGTGGTCCAACGCAGATACACCGCAGCTGGAGGTTCCGAACCATACAACAAATGTTACCTGGTTTTGCCATTATTGTTTATCGTCGCTAATATATGGCACCAAGTAGTGCTCAAACTGGTTGGAGAACTCCACCTTAAGCGCCTCTGTACTGTCGTCCGCTTGCACCTGGATGAGGAGATGTGTCAGCTTCTCAGCTGCTATATGGGGTGGGTATAGCAGACCCGGTTTGTATGTTCCATTTCTATTGAATCTAAAGGCTTGTTTATTCATAGTGCTGTGTATCAAACAACTCTGACAAATGTTCAAAGCGGCGAGGCTGTGTCCCTGCAAAATGATATTGACAACAGTGCAGATGATCTATGTGTTGGCATAAGATCCCTCACGTATACTGTGGGCTGGTACAATCTTGAATCAAACGAGACCATTGCTTAGCAGTCAAGGACTTCAAAGGGGAGGAGGATCTGTCCAATTAAAACCTGGGCTCTGGAGTTTCAGCCTTCTTCAGCAGTATCTTTAACCAACTTTATTTACATCTCGATCAAGTCAGTACCAAGCACAACATGCTTCTTGGTGCGCCCACTACGCTTCATGAAGTTGTAGGCTCTGAGGGTGACTCTTTTGGTGATATTATAACTACAAACATCGCTAATCCTGAATCAAAACATGTTACTGTTGGAGCTGTGAATGAGCTATAGATTCAGTTAAGAGACAATAAGGGACGTCTATTGCACAATCACGAACTTCCTATTAGTGTTGTTCTTCAATTTACAAGATGTCGATAAAAGCGAGTATTTATGGACCTCAACATAAACAGATCAGGGCAACGACCTCTCCGAATATGCAATTAAAAGCTATGTATCTATTGGTGACTCACAAAAAAATGAATAAAGACTGGAGACCTTGAAATGAGAGATAATAAAAAATGGGAGACCCGATTTCACCTAAGGATGCTGCTAATAAAAAGTATGTTGATGTCAAACTTAGACAGCAGAACAGGGACCTGAGACCATGCGTAGCTGAACGGACGAAACCCCTCATTACTATTTGGGCAGAAGCAAGTGGCTCTCTTCAGTTGAATGAGAAGCAATACCTTGAGAAAGAAATTGCAAAAATATTGTGCTGTGTACAAGAAATATAGGCGTGCAGTGAACTCGGTGGACGCAGTAGACACTGCTTTAGTTACTGTTGGTATGTGTCTTGGCGCAAGTGGTGTAGGTATAATGGCTACAGTAGTTGCCATTCCTATTGCCACAGTGTTGGGTGTTACTGAAGTCGCTTGTGGGCTACTTGGAATTGCTGGAATATTCGTCAGTCGGCGACTGACCATCAAGGTGAAAAAACACGATCACATTCGCGTTCTAGCGCAGAACAAATTGAATACCATTACTGACATTGTATCTACAGCACTTGAAGGTGGTAATATCTTGGATCATGAGTTTAAACTCGTTTTAGCTGAAGTCACAAAATATACCCAAATGAAGTGCAAAATTAAGGCGAGATCTATATAAGTGCACCGGACTGTTTCAATTGATGAAAAAAACCGCGCTGATCGAACGTGGAAAAGACGAAGCATCAGACAAAAATTGGGTGCTTCTTTACCATTGAGCGGATTGTGAATGCTATTGTCCCGTCTCAATACAGAAAATAATTTTAATTGTGCGGACATTTGTACACTGTATATACCGATCTATTGAATAAACGAGGGTATAAGGTTTATATTAAATGTATATATCTCAATATATGTATATATATATATATATATATATATATATATATATATATATATATATATATATATATATATATATATATTTATATATATCCATGTTTATATAAATATGTGTGTGTATATATAAAATATATAGATAGATAGATAGATATTTATATATATATACACACACATATATATATATATATATATATATATATATATATATATATATATATATATACATGGATATATATAAATATACATATATATATATATATATATAAACACATACATTTATGTATTAATAAGCAAGTATTGATAAATGTATAGATGTATACATATATATATTTATATATATATATAATATATTATTTATATATATATATATATATGTATACATATGTATACATAATCTATATAAATACATATATATATTCATATACATATGTATACAAATATATATATATATATATATATATATATATATATTTATATATATATTTATATAAATATATTTGTTGTCATTTATATTTTTTATGCAGCATTTCATATCTTCAACAAGTGCTTAAATCACATAATCTATATATGTTTACCTATGCATTTACTATTTGCGAAGATTAATTCATTTATGTAAAACACCCAGTGCTTAATTCAGATGCAGAGAGACTGTGCAACTATGTTTTATTTACAAAGACCGTCTTACTATTGTTACTTGCGACTATATTTGTATCGACTTTCACAACATCTATGCAACCATCACTTAGTTTTAAGTTAACTAGTTGACCATCTCACTCTTACAAACTAACCTTCGATTTCACATCACGCGTACCCCATTAACTTGGAGTGCCTTGCGTTCGGTTTGTGGATGATTAATAAAACACGCATAAATTTTAAAAAAAACACCTGCCTAGGGATGTAGCTGGTGATCAAGTCAACGTTTTGATCGCTTTAAAAAATGCGTGGCTTCATATTTGATGCTATGGACTTATTGATGCATTAGTTAGGGGGTCGGATAAAGATGCATTTTAATTGAGTTATTCAACTTATAACGGTCCTTCGCCGAATATGCTAAGTAAACGCACTGATTTTTAATTCAACGATTAAGTAAATATATTCTATTCGTAATCTGTTACATAGATGTGTATAAGTCAAGGCTGCCTTATGTGTCTATTCTAAGCAGCCATTAGCGCATCCACAAATATTGAAGCATTGAAAGGCCCACGACTCACAAAACGGCACCAGCAGGACGCCACATATCATATTTATATGTTCAACACGGGTGTTATTTCCAAATGGATGTGGATGACATAATGATGCTAGTATATAATTCCATTGCGGAATTTACCACTTCCGCGAGTTTTATGGCCGTATTGGGATTAGATCAAAGGGCCTTGTTGACATTTTGAAATGGGCGCACGTGTTTATATAATGTACATGATAACAAAGATTAGTGTTTAAGAATACAACACGGGGCTGTGTCTAAAGCTTGGCTGTACTGATTTTGAAACCATCCATGTATTAATACAACTTGGTAATATCCGTCTATTGGATAATGTGGTCTAATTGCATGTCGATCGCTGACCTGATAAGAATCATCAGTGATAAATATTCAAAGGTGTAAGGCATATAGGTTTGATTGATTAAAGTCGTGATATTATGCACAAACCCATAGATATAATGCACAAACCCATAGATATAATGCACAAACCCATAGATATAATGCACAAACCCATAGAAAAAATGCACAAACCCATAGATATAATGCACAAACCCATAGATATAATGCACAAACCCATAGATATAATGCACAAACCCATAGATATAATGCACAAACCCATAGATATAATGCACAAACTCATAGATAAAATGCACAAACCCATAGATATAATGCACAAACCCATAGATATAATGCACAAACCAAAAAGACAGACCATATTGTGAATATGAACCCTTTCAAATGGTGCAACATATTAGATGCTCGGATTCGCCCCTACCCCAAAATTAAGCTCCTACCCCACACCGTCATTGAAGCTCCAAACGACAGTAAGTGGTGAGAGATATCACACGCCTGGAGACCAGTCACGTTTATCAGCCTCGTAACATATATTCATCCCTATGAAAATGTCTCTAGTATTTGTATGAAGGCTGAAAGGGGCTGACATAATGTTTCATCTGATCAATGCGTGGAGAATGTATTTGTCCAGCTGTAAAGCCGTTTTATTCACGCGAGCAACAGGGGTGCATATTGCAGGTCATAAGGTTCCTCGAGACAACAGTTCTTATCTAATGCCCCAAGGGTTCCTGGTATACAAGGCAATACCCGGGCAGACGTCTGTGTCTTCCACCCGTTTGGCGCTCGTCATTCGCTTCTCTCTCTCATTTGCTCGCGAGATGTTGTCGAATTATCCCAGCGCTGGCGAGGACTGCCGTGCGCTGGATATTTCCAATTAATCTATTCCTTTCTCTTATTAGAGGAAACCTTTCCAGCTCCGTTTCGAGACTGTCTATGTTGTCTAGGTTACCGACCACTATACACTGGCGTAGCTTGGATAGAATAAATGTGTAGGCCAAGAAATTTTTTTACCCTAGAATGTCAGAGGTGCGTTTTGGCGTATATTTGGTACAAATAAGAATGTTTCATAGACCATATATATCATGACATTTTACTTAGATTTAAGTCTCATGGATGGAATAAATTTGACAGCAAGTGAACGTTGATTTTATCTTGTTAATCAATACACTATTTGCTAACTTTTCCATATGAGGTTTGTTTTCTGCATTAACATAATTATATTGTTGAATTAATTATATGCTATGCCGTTATGTTAAACAATATGCTTTAACCCTCCAGTATTTTGCATACCTTACAAATGTTTTTGAAGCTCACAAAATATCAGTGATTATTGCAAATAAAAGACAAGAGGAAAATCTAGCGACATCAATTTTCAACATCTAAATGCGTTTCAAGTCAATTTCAAAGTAACATTAATCCAACGTCAATTTAGAAAAAGTCTAGTTTTCTGCATTTCTCTGAGGCAAACACGTTAATCACTTGGTCAACATCGATGTTCATGTCCTTGTGTACATGGATCAGGGCTAACGACGACAGCCTGTCAGACGTCATTGTTGTTCGCAAATAGTTTTTGATGCGTTTCATACTACTAAATGACCTTTTACATGTGGTCGAAATTGGTAGCAGGGTCAAAAGGACCCTGATGATGGTACAAATACAAGGATACAAGTCCTTGCATGTCTGCAGAAGGGTGTCTTGGAGTCTTGAAGCCTTAATGTCTGTCATACCCCATCTAACTCGCCATCTAGCAATTTCCAACTTGAATGTCTCGTATGTTTGAGGAAGGTCGGGGGCAAAGGCGGCATATATTGTCAGCAGCATATTATCTCGCAGGTCAGCCAGTTTGGGAGGCAATAAGTGTTGCGCACAGTACCGATTTTCATAACCCAGGATGCGGGTTCCCATTTCCTGAATTAAATGGTCCAGGAAAACATTTGACAAGTGACCCTGTAGTAATCGGACACCGTTTGGACATCAGGGTTAGCTCTGTTCTGCTGTCGACCAGCTCTTCTCGGCATTGATGGTAGAATGTCAAAATCGGCGCTAACATCTACGGCCTTGTCATAAAGAGCATTCCAAACATACTGGTCAGCCCTTTCATCGTTGCACAGCTTAATAAATACGTGTGTTTCACTGATATAGGTACCCCTTCACACCTTGTTTTGGAAATTGAATACTGTACGAATACTGTACGACGTGTATTGCGTAATATATGTTTTGCTGACGATTGCATGCGGATTCGGTGCGGTATTTTGCTGACCTAATTCTATTTTTGGAAAGTGATTTCACCATCTGTTCCGTTATTTTCGGCCCTTGAAATCTTTGCGCCCTTGGTGACCTCATGGAGGGGCGCTATTTTGGATGAGGTCATTTTTGGGAGTTTTATTGAGAAGGAGTTTGTAAATGGGTATTAAAAGTCAATTAGCGGTAATGGTGTTGAAAGAGAAGTGAAGGATAGTGTTAATGTTAGTGGAGTATTCACCATCTGTTCAGATATGAAGACGGTGTTTACGAGGTGATTTGTTGGTATTAACTTCCTTTTATCCCATGACATGTGGTGATATATTGAATTGGTGACCTTAGGAGGGTAACGCGATGTACGGTATTCGAGTGAGTTCATTTGGGGCTATGTCCTTAGGAAGGTTGTTGACTTTCGACCTGGTGTGATGAATGGGCGGTATTTGGGTGAGGTCATTTTCGATAGTTTTATTGAGGAGATTGTAAATGGGTATTAAAAGTCAATTTTTCGTTAGATATGTTGGTCGATTGAAGTTTTCACGTGAATGAATCTTACTAGCATATGAGTCTTACATAGGAGGGAAAAAATGACAGATGTCTTTAAGTGTGTTGTAACTCTCATTGAGAATATAACGACAGATGGATTAAAAGTTGACCATTGGATATTTCTCAAAATGGGGGTGGAGTTATGGGTTACAAATAGCGATATATATATATAAATGTTATACTGGTGTTTGTGTTATTAATCGGACTCGATGAATCTGTGGTATAATTACACAAGCTGGTAATGTGATTTACCGATCGTTGAATTCACGATGCGCATCTATCTTAATTAAATAACGACTCATGTCAAACGATTTGATAAATTAGTCATTGTGAGTTGCCCCCCCCGCATTCACCTCAGATATTGTGGTGACATCATTCTATTTTTGGAAAGTGATTTCACAATTTTCGTCGGATATGTCGTCATAGTTTGCTGAGCTAAGCTAAGTGATGGGATAGAGGGTGTATATAAAACGGGAGAGTGTCTCAGTTCAGATATAATCATGCCTGAGAAGAGACAGCTAGAAGCTTTCAATGATGTGAACAAACGCAGTAGACAGATGAGTGATGCAGACTTGTTAAAAGCCGTGGAACAAATCGAGATGGAAAGCAGTAAGTATGATTTTATTTTCTATATCTGAATTATAGAATTACCAGGTATACGTCATTTATTTATTTATTTATTTTTGTTACGCGTGTGTGTTTTAGTGTTGACGGGAGACGAAGATATTTTACATACAGCCATGGACGCGTATGAAATCGAACATGCCAATTGAGAATTGAGAATTGAGGAATGACGGAAATCTTTATATTGACAGATTATCGATGATTATGTCGACAGAAGCTGTCTTGCCTGCGAATGAAAGAGCTATACGGACAGTATATATTTGAGGAATGCGATTCAGCCTTTAAAATCAACGGGAGTTATGGATTCTTATTACGTCACAAAGAAACAGACGAATTGCGCTATTTTCACCTCGTCACCTCTACGGAATAACGACGATTTTGACAGGGCTATGCGTGAAATAACACAAACAGACTTGATCTACGCCCAGAATCAACGACCTGACTCGAGTGTGGAGGCAGTAACAAATTTGACCGTCTTTGTGAACCCAATCGAAGATCACGTGATCGGCTACCCACCACCTGTTTTACCGGATCACCTGAAAACAAACAGAGCCATCAACTTGTTAGACCAAAAGAAAAGTAAGTGGCTATTAACTTACCGGAAGGCCGGTGCATACACACGCTTTATTGGGCTAAATGAAGTCAAGGTTCAGAGAGTGACCACATGGGCGTATAAACGACCATGGAAGTCGTAAACCCTGGGGGAGGTAAGCTGAGACAGGAAAAGGGTGCGCGAGGAATGCGAACGGAGAGAGCGCCAGAGGGGGGTTAAACACCAGAGAGGAAGAGGCTAATTACTTGCTATTAAAGACTCAATAGGACAATAATGAGGTGTTATATATCTTACCTGATGAATCTGTGGTATAATTACACAGTTGAGTGATGTGATTTACTGATCGTCGAATTCACGATGCGCTTCTATGATCATTAGGTAACGGTTCGTGTCAAACGATTTGAGTCATTGTTAGTTGTGGCCCCATAGCGATAAAGACTAGTGTATATCATTGTCAACCCTGGGTGTTTCTATTCATTTGACATTGGTACATGAAGGTACTGACATACTCATATTATAACTGTAACAGCTGTACCGCGGATCCAGCTGGTTACATATTATGGTACACATCAATATTAACGAAAGCGATTATCGGAAGGAAACACGCAAACATCAGGAGATATATGTGTTCTTCATCAAACTCTTACGTGATTTCAACTTGGAGTGGCGGGGTCACTCTCCTATGGAGCAGAGATATGATATTCTACTTACACCTGACCAACCCACACACATTGCCTTCACTCCTCGCAATATACAGACACACGTGCATTTTCCCCCAGTTTTTAAACTATTACGCCAATAAGCTGATATATAAATAACTTTGAAATATCGACGATTGAAATAATTATTCACGTAGCATTTTCTTTTGCAATTATTTTGTCGTAACTTACGATATGTGTTTAAGTCATGATTTACTCGTACATATTCTTCCTTAGCACACTTAGTCATAATCATATTTTTTATTATACCTGCCTGTCATAATATAATTTTATATCTCATATCCAGTACTAATTACCTCCACTTTGTATTCTTCTGCGTATTGAACACTGAATAATAGTTAATCACATGTCTCATCAATGTCATTAGTAATCACATATTATAACCTTTTATCAATACCATATATTCTTAAACTTTTTGTTCTTTATACTTACCTCCTCATGTTTCCATGTAAGTTGTACTTGACAATGACATTGTTAGTATTATACCATCCAATATCAACTTGTATGTTAAGAAACTATCTTATTAGTTTTATACCCTTTGACTTGATTCTTGACTCCTTCACAAAAACTACATATTTTTCCAGTTTGTACATATTTACTCCATTAAAATGATAAATACATAACTTTCGAAAGGCGACGATTGAAATAATTATTCACGTAGCATTTTCTTTTGCAATTATTTTGTAGTAACTTACGATATGTGTTTAAGTCATGATTTACTCCTGCATATTCTTTCTTAGCACACTTAGTCATAATCATATTTTCTATTATACCTGCCTGTCATAATATAATTTTATATCTCATATCCAGTACTAATTACCTCCACTTTGTATTCTTCTGCGTATTGAACACTGAATAACAGTTAATCACATGTCTCATCAATGTCATTAGTAATCACATATTATAACCTTTTATCAATACCATATATTCTTAAACTTTTTGTTCTTTATACTTACCTCCTCATGTTTCCATGTAAGTTGTACTTGACAATGACATTGTTAGTATTATACCATCCCATATCAACTTGTATGTTAAGTTATTAGTTTTATACCCTTTGACTTGATTCTTGACTCCTTCACAAAATTACATATTTTTCCAGTTTGTACATATTTACTCCATTAAAATGATAAATACATAACTTTCGAATGGCGACGATTTGATTTGTCTGTCCATGATGTTGTTGTTTTATTTAATTGTCATAATCTAATGGTCATTTAATTTTTCTGTAATTGGAGATACGGTTTCTGTAAGGCCACCCTAATTAAACATGTTCCACAAGAAAAAGGAAATGTAACTAACCCAACAAATATTATATGCGAATATAATAGTCTTTGTTTATTCACTATTTTCAGACAGCCATTTTTTTTTTTTATTAAGATATTATGACCCTCAACATTACTATAACTAAGTACTGGATAGCGAGACTTGACGACGTGAGTTTTCACCTGATTTTATTGAAACTTTGTTGACGAGATTAATAACTCGATCTTTGAACGGGTTAATGATGTTGAGAAATTTCTATTCATTTGTTTGGCATACGGCCTCTGTCAGTGAAATAGTATTTAACAGTTTGAAGCAAACTGGTAACAAATTCTTATTTTGACTTTAGTTTGCACGTGAATGAAAATTAATACCATGGCGGTATTCAGTTACTGATGAATGAAAATTACAGGAGACTTGTCATAATATACTGAATAAATTTTAATTCGAAGGAAGAGTTTTGTAACTCTCATTTGGAATTTAGCTTGCTGGTGAATGTAATTGTCAGAGTTTAGGGTGGAGTTATGGGTTACAAATAGCGGTTGGTGGGTTTATTTGAAAATAGTTTTCATCTGAAATTATTTGTCAGAACAATAATTATGGTACACATATATAGACACCATGTTGTTTCCACTGATCCCAAAACATCGAAATTTTGTACATGGAAGTATCCAGATCCGGTGACAAAAACTATTTCCAACCTGAATAGGGAAGAACAATGGGTATAACAAATATTTAATACAAACAGTTTGAGAGTGTAGTAGATGCCGCTGGCGAATGGCCAGGGATTCATCTCGACCCCTACCAACCGGATCAAGGTGATTTTGAAGGAGTATTCGTTTTAAACAGGATACATCGTGGTATAGATTCGTTGACTTTTGTATATGTTGTAAGTATATATTTCTTTGTATGCAGACAACCCATTAAACCACACCTGACCTAGCGTGAGTGCAAGAAAGCTTAAGATTCTCTTGAACAGGTTTCTCTCTTTCTTATTCTTAGAGATTAAAACAAAAAGATAATAATTTGTTTTGTTTGTAGGAAGAAGATGAAGATTCGTTAATAAGTTAGAAATAGATATAAAAAAATGTTATACCGGTGTTTGTGTTATTAATCGGACTTGACAAATCTGTGGTATAATTACACAAGTTGGTAATGTGATTTACTTATTGTCGAATTCACGACGCGCTTCAATCGTAATTAGATAACGTCTCGTGTCAAACGATTTGATAAATTAATCCTTGTGAGCTGCGGGGTGAAAGTGCTTAAGATTACTCAAGCGTATATCATTGTCGGTCGATTCCCCAATCTCCTCAGAAATTACACGATCATTTTGCTGAACTTTGCGCGAAAACGCGACAAAAGAACCCTTTTACTCATTGACTTTCGTCTTCTGTCAATGACTTAATAGTTAAGTAATACCTCATGTCAACGACCGGTTAACATTTTAGGGGTGTTGTAGATATAAACACGAGATGGTGAATAGGTTTTTTTTTTGTTTTGGTTTTGGTTTTTTTCTTACTCTTAGAGATTAAAACAAAATGATAATAATTTGTTTTGTTTGTACGAAGAGGATGGAAGTCTCGTTAATTAGTTAGAAATATATGTCAATAAATGTTATACTGTTGTTTGTGTTATTAATCGGACTTGACGAATCTCTGGTATAATTACACAAGTTGGTAATGTGATTTACTTATTGTCGAATTAACGAAGCGCTTCTATCGTAATTAGATAACGTTTCGAGTCAAACGATTTGATAATTTAGTCATTGTGAGTTGCGTCCCCTTAGCGATGAAGATTACTCAAGCGTAAATCTTAGAGATAAAAAAAAAAAAGAAAATAATGTGCTGTGTTTGTAGGGAGAAGATGGAAGTCTCGTTGATTAGTTAGAAATATATGTCAATAAATGTTATACTGTTGTTTGTGTTATTAATCGGACTTGACGAATCTCTGGTATAATTACACAAGTTGGTAATGTGATTTACTTATTGTCGAATTCACGAAGCGCTTCTATCGTAATTAGATAACGTTTCGTGTCAAACGATTTGATAAATTAGTCATTGTGAGTTGCGTCCCCTTAGCGATGAAGATTACTCAAGCGTAAATCTTAGAGATTAAAACAAAAGAAAATAATGTGTTGTGTTTGTACGAAGAGGATGGAAGTCTCGTTAATTAGTTAGAAATATATGTCAATAAATATTATACTGTTGTTTGTGTTATTAATCGGACTTGACGAATCTCTGGTATAATTACACAAGTTGGTAATGTGATTTACTTATTGTCGAATTCACGAAGCGCTTCTATCGTAATTAGATAACGTTTCGAGTCAAACGATTTGATAAATTAGTCATTGTGAGTTGCGTCCCCTTAGCGATGAAGATTACTCAAGCGTAAATCTTAGAGATTAAAACAAAAAGAAAATAATGTGCTGTGTTTGTAGGGAGAAGATGGAAGTCTCGTTGATTAGTTAGAAATATATGTCAATAAATGTTATACTGTTGTTTGTGTTATTAATCGGACTTGACGAATCTCTGGTATAATTACACAAGTTGGTAATGTGATTTACTTATTGTCGAATTCACGAAGCGCTTCTATCGTAATTAGATAACGTTTCGTGTCAAACGATTTGATAAATTAGTCATTGTGAGTTGCGTCCCCTTAGCGATGAAGATTACTCAAGCGTAAATCTTAGAGATTAAAACAAAAAGAAAATAATGTGTTGTGTTTGTACGAAGAGGATGGAAGTCTCGTTAATTAGTTAGAAATATATGTCAATAAATATTATACTGTTGTTTGTGTTATTAATCGGACTTGACGAATCTCTGGTATAATTACACAAGTTGGTAATGTGATTTACTTATTGTCGAATTCACGAAGCGCTTCTATCGTAATTAGATAACGTTTCGAGTCAAACGATTTGATAAATTAGTCATTGTGAGTTGCGTTCCCTTAGCGATGAAGATTACTCAAGCGTAAATCTTAGAGATTAAAACAAAAAGAAAATAATGTGCTGTGTTTGTAGGGAGAAGATGGAAGTCTCGTTGATTAGTTAGAAATATATGTCAATAAATGTTATACTGTTGTTTGTGTTATTAATCGGATTTGACGAATCTGTGGTATAATTACACAAGTTGGTAATGTGATTTACTTATTGTCGAATTCACGAAGCGCTTCTATCGTAATTAGATAACGTCTCGTGTCAAACGATTTGATAAATTAATCCTTGTGAGCTGCGAGGTGAAAGTGCTTAAGATTACTTAAGCTACAACTTAAGTAATCTTAAGCACTTTCACCTCGCAGCTCACAAGGATTAATTTATCAAATCGTTTGACACGAGACGTTATCTAATTACGATAGAAGCGCTTCGTGAATTCGACAATAAGTAAATCACATTACCAACTTGTGTAATTATACCACAGATTCGTCAAATCCGATTAATAACACAAACAACAGTATAACATTTATTGACATATATTTCTAACTAATCAACGAGACTTCCATCTTCTCCCTACACAAACACAGCACATTATTTTCTTTTTGTTTTAATCTCTAAGATTTACGCTTGAGTAATCTTCATCGCTAAGGGAACGCAACTCACAATGACTAATTTATCAAATCGTTTGACTCGAAACGTTATCTAATTACGATAGAAGCGCTTCGTGAATTCGACAATAAGTAAATCACATTACCAACTTGTGTAATTATACCAGAGATTCGTCAAGTCCGATTAATAACACAAACAACAGTATAATATTTATTGACATATATTTCTAACTAATTAACGAGACTTCCATCCTCTTCGTACAAACACAACACATTATTTTCTTTTTGTTTTAATCTCTAAGATTTACGCTTGAGTAATCTTCATCGCTAAGGGGACGCAACTCACAATGACTAATTTATCAAATCGTTTGACACGAAACGTTATCTAATTACGATAGAAGCGCTTCGTGAATTCGACAATAAGTAAATCACATTACCAACTTGTGTAATTATACCAGAGATTCGTCAAGTCCGATTAATAACACAAACAACAGTATAACATTTATTGACATATATTTCTAACTAATCAACGAGACTTCCATCTTCTCCCTACAAACACAGCACATTATTTTCTTTTTGTTTTAATCTCTAAGATTTACGCTTGAGTAATCTTCATCGCTAAGGGGCAACGCAACTCACAATGACTAATTTATCAAATCGTTTGACTCGAAACGTTATCTAATTACGATAGAAGCGCTTCGTGAATTCGACAATAAGTAAATCACATTACCAACTTGTGTAATTATACCAGAGATTCGTCAAAGTCCGATTAATAACACAAACAACAGTATAACATTTATTGACATATATTTCTAACTAATCAACGAGACTTCCATCCTCTTCCTACAAACACACACACATTATTATTTCTTTTTGTTTTAATCTCTAAGATTTACGCTTGAGTAATCTTCATCGCTAAGGGGACGCAACTCACAATGACTAATTTATCAAATCGTTTGACACGAAACGTTATCTAATTACGATAGAAGCGCTTCGATAGAAGCGCTTCGTTAATTCGACAATAAGTAAATCACATTACCAACTTGTGTAATTATACCAGAGATTCGTCAAGTCCGATTAATAACACAAACAACAGTATAACATTTATTGACATATATTTCTAACTAATTAACGAGACTTCCATCCTCTTCGTACAAACAAAACAAATTATTATCTTTTTGTTTTAATCTCTAAGATTTACGCTTGAGTAATCTTCATCGCTAAGGGGACGCAACTCACAATGACTAATTTATCAAATCGTTTGACATGAAACGTTATCTAATTACGATAGAAGCGCTTCGTGAATTCGACAATAAGTAAATCACATTACCAACTTGTGTAATTATACCAGAGATTCGTCAAGTCCGATTAATAACACAAACAACAGTATAACATTTATTGACATATATTTCTAACTAATTAACGAGACTTCCATCCTCTTCGTACAAACAAAACAAATTATTATCTTTTTGTTTTAATCTCTAAGAGTAAGAAAAAAAACCAAAACCAAAACAAAAAAAAAACCTGTTCACCATCTCGTGTTTATATCTACAACACCCCTAAAATGTTAACCGGTCGTTGACATGAGGTATTACTTAACTATTAAGTCATTGACAGAAGACGAAAGTCAATGAGTAAAAGGGTTCTTTTGTCGCGTTTTCGCGCAAAGTTCAGCAAAATGATCGTGTAATTTCTGAGGAGATTGGGGAATCGACCGACAATGATATACGCTTGAGTAATCTTAAGCACTTTCATCCCGCAGCTCACAAGGATTAATTTATCAAATCGTTTGACACGAGACGTTATCTAATTACGATTGAAGCGCGTCGTGAATTCGACAATAAGTAAATCACATTACCAACTTGTGTAATTATACCACAGATTTGTCAAGTCCGATTAATAACACAAACACCGGTATAACATTTATTTATATCTATTTCTAACTTATTAACGAATCTTCATCTTCTTCCTACAAACAAAACAAATTATTATCTTTTTGTTTTAATCTCTAAGAATAAGAAAGAGAGAAACCTGTTCAAGAGAATCTTAAGCTTTCTTGCACTCACGCTAGGTCAGGTGTGGTTTAATGGGTTGTCTGCATACAAAGAAATATATACTTACAACATATACAAAAGTCAACGAATCTATACCACGATGTATCCTGTTTAAAACGAATACTCCTTCAAAATCACCTTGATCCGGTTGGTAGGGGTCGAGATGAATCCTGGCCATTCGCCAGTGGCATCTACTACACTCTCAAACTGTTTGTATTAAATATTTGTTATACCCATTGTTCTTCCCTATTCAGGTTGGAAATAGTTTTTGTCACCGGATCTGGATACTTCCATGTACAAAATTTCGATGTTTTGGGATCAGTGGAAACAACATGGTGTCTATATATGTGTACCATAATTATTGTTCTGACAAATAATTTCAGATGAAAACTATTTTCAAATAAACCCACCAACCGCTATTTGTAACCCATAACTCCACCCTAAACTCTGACAATTACATTCACCAGCAAGCTAAATTCCAAATGAGAGTTACAAAACTCTTCCTTCGAATTAAAATTTATTCAGTATATTATGACAAGTCTCCTGTAATTTTCATTCATCAGTAACTGAATACCGCCATGGTATTAATTTTCATTCACGTGCAAACTAAAGTCAAAATAAGAATTTGTTACCAGTTTGCTTCAAACTGTTAAATACTATTTCACTGACAGAGGCCGTATGCCAAACAAATGAATAGAAATTTCTCAACATCATTAACCCGTTCAAAGATCGAGTTATTAATCTCGTCAACAAAGTTTCAATAAAATCAGGTGAAAACTCACGTCGTCAAGTCTCGCTATCCAGTACTTAGTTATAGTAATGTTGAGGGTCATAATATCTTAATAAAAAAAAATGGCTGTCTGAAAATAGTGAATAAACAAAGACTATTATATTCGCATATAATATTTGTTGGGTTAGTTACATTTTCTTTTTTTCTTGTGGAACATGTTTAATTAGGGTGGCCTTACAGAAACCGTATCTCCAATTACAGAAAAATTAAATGACCATTAGATTATGACAATTAAATAAAACAACAACATCATGGACAGACAAATCAAATCGTCGCCATTCGAAAGTTATGTATTTATCATTTTAATGGAGTAAATATGTACAAACTGGAAAAATATGTAATTTTGTGAAGGAGTCAAGAATCAAGTCAAAGGGTATAAAACTAATAACTTAACATACAAGTTGATATGGGATGGTATAATACTAACAATGTCATTGTCAAGTACAACTTACATGGAAACATGAGGAGGTAAGTATAAAGAACAAAAAGTTTAAGAATATATGGTATTGATAAAAGGTTATAATATGTGATTACTAATGACATTGATGAGACATGTGATTAACTGTTATTCAGTGTTCAATACGCAGAAGAAATACAAAGTGGAGGTAATTAGTACTGGATATGAGATATAAAATTATATTATGACAGGCAGGTATAATAGAAAATATGATTATGACTAAGTGTGCTAAGAAAGAATATGCAGGAGTAAATCATGACTTAAACACATATCGTAAGTTACTACAAAATAATTGCAAAAGAAAATGCTACGTGAATAATTATTTCAATCGTCGCCTTTCGAAAGTTATGTATTTATCATTTTAATGGAGTAAATATGTACAAACTGGAAAAATATGTAGTTTTTGTGAAGGAGTCAAGAATCAAGTCAAAGGGTATAAAACTAATAAGATAGTTTCTTAACATACAAGTTGATATTGGATGGTATAATACTAACAATGTCATTGTCAAGTACAACTTACATGGAAACATGAGGTAAGTATAAAGAACAAAAAGTTTAAGAATATATGGTATTGATAAAAGGTTATAATATGTGATTACTAATGACATTGATGAGACATGTGATTAACTATTATTCAATGTTCAATACCCAGAAGAATACAAAGTGGAGGTAATTAGTACTGGATATGAGATATAAAATTATATTATGACAGGCAGGTATAATAAAAAATATGATTATGACTAAGTGTGCTAAGAAGAATATGTACGAGTAAATCATGACTTAAACACATATCGTAAGTTACGACAAAATAATTGCAAAAGAAAATGCTACGTGAATAATTATTTCAATCGTCGATATTTCAAAGTTATTTATATATCAGCTTATTGGCGTAATAGTTTAAAAACTGGGGGAAAATGCACGTGTGTCTGTATATTGCGAGGAGTGAAGGCAATGTGTGTGGGTTGGTCAGGTGTAAGTAGAATATCATATCTCTGCTCCATAGGAGAGTGACCCCGCCACTCCAAGTTGAAATCACGTAAGAGTTTGATGAAGAACACATATATCTCCTGATGTTTGCGTGTTTCCTTCCGATAATCGCTTTCGTTAATATTGATGTGTACCATAATATGTAACCAGCTGGATCCGCGGTACAGCTGTTACAGTTATAATATGAGTATGTCAGTACCTTCATGTACCAATGTCAAATGAATAGAAACACCCCCAGAGATTGTTCGATAACTGAGGGTTACGCTCGACCGACACCCAGGGTTGACAATGATATACACTAGTCTTTATCGCTATGGGCCACAACTAACAATGACTCAAATCGTTTGACACGAACCGTTACCTAATGATCATAGAAGCGCATCGTGAATTCGACGATCAGTAAATCACATCACTCAACTGTGTAATTATACCACAGATTCATCAGGTAAGATATATAACACCTCATTATTGTCCTATTGAGTCTTTAATAGCAAGTAATTAGCCTCTTCCTCTCTGGTGTTTAACCCCCCTCTGGCGCTCTCTCCGTTCGCATTCCTCGCGCACCCTTTTCCTGTCTCAGCTTACCTCCCCCAGGGTTTACGACTTCCATGGTCGTTTATACGCCCATGTGGTCACTCTCTGAACCTTGACTTCATTTAGCCCAATAAAGCGTGTGTATGCACCGGCCTTCCGGTAAGTTAATAGCCACTTACTTTTCTTTTGGTCAACAAGTTGATGGCTCTGTTTGTTTTCAGGTGATCCGGTAAAACAGGTGGTGGGTAGCCGATCACGTGATCTTCGATTGGGTTCACAAAGACGGTCAAATTTGTTACTGCCTCCACACTCGAGTCAGGTCGTTGATTCTGGGCGTAGATCAAGTCTGTTTGTGTTATTTCACGCATAGCCCTGTCAAAATCGTCGTTATTCCGTAGAGGTGACGAGTGAAAATAGCGCAATTCGTCTGTTTTTTTCTTTGTGACGTAATAAGAATCCATAACTCCCGTTGATTTTAAAGGCTGAATCGCATTCCTCAAATATATACTGTCCGTATAGCTCTTTCATTCGCAGGCAAGACAGCTTCTGTCGACATAATCATCGATAATCTGTCAATATAAAGATTTCCGTCATTCCTCAATTCTCAATTCTCAATTGGCATGTTCGATTTCATACGCGTCCATGGCTGTATGTAAAATATCTTCGTCTCCCGTCAACACTAAAACACACACGCGTACAAAAATAAATAAATAAATAAATGACGTATACCTGGTAATTCTATAATTCAGATATAGAAAATAAAATCATACTTACTGCTTTCCATCTCGATTTGTTCCACGGCTTTTAACAAGTCTGCATCACTCATCTGTCTACTGCGTTTGTTCACATCATTGAAAGCTTCTAGCTGTCTCTTCTCAGGCATGATTATATCTGAACTGAGACACTCTCCCGTTTTATATACACCCTCTATCCCATCACTTAGCTTAGCTCAGCAAACTATGACGACATATCCGACGAAAATTGTGAAATCACTTTCCAAAAATAGAATGATGTCACCACAATATCTGAGGTGAATGCGGGGGGGGGGGGGGCAACTCACAATGACTAATTTATCAAATCGTTTGACATGAGTCGTTATTTAATTAAGATAGATGCGCATCGTGAATTCAACGATCGGTAAATCACATTACCAGCTTGTGTAATTATACCACAGATTCATCGAGTCCGATTAATAACACAAACACCACCAGTATAACATTTATATATATCGCTATTTGTAACCCATAACTCCACCCCCATTTTGAGAAATATCCAATGGTCAACTTTTAATCCATCTGTCGTTATATTCTCAATGAGAGTTACAACACACTTAAAGACATCTGTCATTTTTTCCCTCCTATGTAAGACTCATATGCTAGTAAGATTCATTCACGTGAAAACTTCAATCGACCAACATATCTAACGAAAATTGACTTTTAATACCCATTTACAATCTCCTCAATAAAACTATCGAAAATGACCTCACCCAAATACCGCCCATTCATCACACCAGGTCGAAAGTCAACAACCTTCCTAAGGACATAGCCCCAAATGAACTCACTCGAATACCGTACATCGCGTTACCCTCCTAAGGTCACCAATTCAATATATCACCACATGTCATGGGATAAAAGGAAGTTAATACCAACAAATCACCTCGTAAACACCGTCTTCATATCTGAACAGATGGTGAATACTCCACTAACATTAACAACACTATCCTTCACTTCTCTTTCAACACCATTACCGCTAATTGACTTTTAATACCCATTTACAAACTCCTTCTCAATAAAACTCCCAAAAATGACCTCATCCAAAATAGCGCCCCTCCATGAGGTCACCAAGGGCGCAAAGATTTCAAGGGCCGAAAATAACGGAACAGATGGTGAAATCACTTTCCAAAAATAGAATTAGGTCAGCAAAATACCGCACCGAATCCGCATGCAATCGTCAGCAAAACATATATTACGCAATACACGTCGTACAGTATTCGTACAGTAGTCAATTTCCAAAACAAGGTGTGAAGGGGTACCTATATCAAGTTGCAGATTGCTGCACATATAACAAGAATGTCATCAATGAGAGGCACGAGTGAGATGGGCTAAACACCTTTAATTAATTTAAACCACTTAATCCTGTTGATGGCACGCTCCACGTGTATTCGAGCATTGGCTACTCTTTTTTTCTTCTGTACATCCTTTCTAGTCCTTTGCTCCAAACCATGAACAGTAGGAGGGATTTCTAAGGTGCCGCCACGGAAAAGAAGGTCACTCTGTATGGGGAAACCCCTGTCAGTTAAGATAACCGTACCTAATTTTTCCAAGGAACCCTCACTCGCAAGTGATATGCTGGTCGGAAGCACGTGCGTCCCAGCATTCAGAGAGGAAGGATATCATTCCATTGGGCGAAATGGCTATCCAAAATTTAACTGTGTTTGACTTCTTGTAGTCGGACCACGTGTAGGCTTGCTGCTTTAGGTTGCGTGGTCTCTCAATGAAAATTTCGGAACAATCAATTGTGCAAATGTGAGCGTTAATGGGTACTTTTCTCATAGTGATGACGGTAAAGATTGTCTAACATCTTTACGCGCAGGCTTCAGTTCAATGGCCAGGAATTTCACCCAGGTGTCGATAATTGCAGAGCACGTTCCGCTGTATATGTTGTACAGGTCGGCAAGAAAAGCTTTGGACAGGTCCAGTCGTAGTTTCATCATAACCAGCGTCATTCTATACAGAGCAAAGAGCTTTCTTGTTGGGCCACTTCTTTTCGGTGTTGCAGTGAAGGCTCTCCGTACTTTAGTTGAGACAACTTTTTTGGACCCCACTCCAGTACTTTAATTTGGGCACTAAATATTGAAAAGGTCAAAGAAACTCTGCTTAGACGGAAAGCCTGTATTCTGCGATACTTCAACGTCGGTTGACAACACTTCGGATGTAATTTTTAAACTCTTGGTTTTGTCTTCAGACTTCTTCTTTTATTGCACCTCCTTTGCTTCTTCTAATTGTGACCGCAGTTGCAACACCACTTATTGATTTTCCAGACATCCAATACACCTACAGTTTTCTTGACACGTGAAGGTGATATGCATTTACTGCAGACTTAACATTCTTCACACACATTTTTCAGCTGGTAGGCCAGAGCGTCTCAATGGACATCAAAGGACGGCATTACGCTGTATGTAAAAGTTTATCTCATTGTTCAGTTTGCAAGGTGTTACGTCTTTAACCGCAGCTGTAACAGCATTTGGAGCTTTATTTTGAGGTTGTACGTCAAAGTGACGCAGGTCTTTGTGCCAGAACGGGATCAGGAACGATTTTGACGTTCAACATATAAGCCAGGACGGTTTTGACGTTTAACATAATAGTTTTCAAGACCTCAGGTGATTGACTCAAAACGCTCAGTTTATTAATGCAAAACAGCTGTTGAGACGCTCAACAGATTTATTTGAAAGAATGGAGATCAAGTAAACTTTGTGAATATTGTTACATGCATCTCAATTATGTACATGTATTAGTCAATTACCTAATTGCATAGAAACATTTGAAGTCAACGATCGTGGACGCTGCCTGCCCTCGCGGACTTGCAAAGCGCGGCGCTCGCGCTAGGCAAGGAGTTTTACGGAATTCACCTTTGACCCCGCACATCGGCGCATGCGCAGTCGGAACTCTGAACTGGTCTATGCGTGAACCACGACAGGGAACGCATTCTTGAAAGTTTCAAAAGCGTCTGCCCGACTGGACCAACGTGTTTCACACAGATTACATGACAAATCTTGAATACGGTGTTCCATCACCCCTACCCCCCTCCCCCTCCGATTTTTATTGCATTTTTGGCATTTTTATTTTGTCGACTTTCTGAGGAAATGTGTAGGCCGCCTACACGGCCTATAGGAAGCTACGCCCCTACTATAGGCATGCACAATGTGATCAAGTGCCTCAGCTACTTCGACAATAACGATCCGGCCCTCGGTGCTACAGTCTTTTTGTGGTTGTCAGGCAGACTAGTTTGTATTCCTCGTTCCGGGACGTCCGTCCAACTTCCTCTAACCGGTGCTCCTACAAGCCCCATCTCAACTGCCAGCTGGTATTGGAGGGTTTCTTGTCCCTCTTTGCACACTCTGCACGTTGTTGAGCCATGGTGTACCCCTATCTTCTTGCAATGCCCCCTTGTTCGAGTCACGTGGTCTTGTGCTGCCAATATGTAGGCTGCCGACCAAGCGTCTACTCTTCCCTCCTTATTTCGTCGTTCCTGCATACTCGTTTTTAAGCCGCTGCAGTTCCTAGTCAACCTACCCAATCTTCCTTCGGGTATCCGCTATTACCGTTTACTAGATGCACAAAGTCTGCTCACAAAGGACAACACATTGTTACCACTGCTTATGCATTGACAAAGAAACATGATATAGCGCTTCATTAATTGTTTAATAATCGGTTGTTGACCTGTCAAAAGATGTAAGTATATGGAACGCGTTTGTGGATGGAGCTTCCAGACACGCCTAATACATGTTCGCCAGGTTCAGCAAAAAAAACCTCTAAGTGTCGGTGGTCTAAACTCCATAAGGGAGCGCAATAAAAACTTGTACAGAAACTAATGAACAACATATATCTCACATCTACATTGCAAGCCCCAAACCTTGACATCAACAAATGTGTTTGTGACACTAAATTAGAACATGCTACATTCATTTTTTTTAGTATTACAGTCCTTACCGACATAGGTACCAAGATGCAAAGCATTTTCCCTTATAGGAATAGTGCAACCATTTAGCTTTAAATCTACAGCGCACTGGTTATCATTAAAACTAATAAAAATTGCTCTTCGTTGAGTTAAAAACGACACTATACTCAGCCATAATGCCAGGAATGCATATGTGACATCATAACGCTAAATAACAATGACAAATGGATATATGGAGTTCATCGCAGCCATTTATGATATTATCAGATGAAAATGAGTTAATTGCATCCGATTTTCCTATCTTTAGCCTACTCACTGCGCTTTTCACTTGATCTACAATAACATGGTGAGCAGCGGTTTCATTGCCCACGGTGCACTGGCAATGGATATCCTTTGAGAGGAGCTCCTGAACTTCTGACAGTTCAGATTCGTCGTAAGAAAACGCTATATATATATATATATATATATATATATATATATATATATATATATATATATATATATATATATATATATATATATATATATATATCTATATATATATATATAGATATATATATATATATATATATATATATATATATATATATATATATATATATATATATATATATATATATATATATCTCTATATATATATATAGGCCTCCTCACATCAATCTTTTTAAAACAATATGAACATATCTGTGATTTGTAGAACAATGGAGAGTACCTACTATGGGAACATGTGCAGCATGTGGATGCACGGGATGCTGCAAGCGGACTGAGGCGCACCTAACTGACACCAGCACACATAAAGCTTACATATTATTCTGTGATGAAGGTGTCCTATGTTGTGCAGGTGAAACGTATAATAAATATAGTCATATGTCAATGATCATTAAATCATTTGATACACCATGTTTTGTTTTTATAATCCATTTTCCTTATGATTTCAGGTTATGAGTTTCAGTCTCTACTGACACGACCTCCTTTGGCATGGAAGAGACTCGTGAGACGGCAAAGTTAATTGAACTAGTTAATAAGATCTTCGACTGCCTCAATGTAAGATCTCCCACAGAAGTCACCAGGACCAGAAATGTCAACCTTCTGCCATATACTGTGGTTGATGAACCCAGATTTGACGTACATAAAAATAACAGTCCTGCTGAGAATTTTTTCAACAAGCATTGGAAATTATTCGTCATTGATGGCTGTTCATCTAGATTTTCAGTTCCTGTTGCATAACTTTTTGGGGTATATTGAGAAGTAGAAGACATCAATCAATGAACGAGCAGGATTTTGTAAATCTGAAAAAAATCCATATGTTTTTGTCGCCCAAAACCGAAAAGGGAATTGTTACTACTGGTTAGTCAAATAGTCCAAGAGCATAACTGTCCTTATGAATGACTTGGTTGACATTCATTTTTCAATTGTGTTATTTTTAAAGTTGAGAAATGTAAGTATTTCTCGTAAAAAAACAATGACATGTATGTGCTACACAATGCACAACAGAAATGTATGATCCATGTGACAGCCATCCAACATTATTATCATTTGTAGCTGCCATTCAGAGCTGTTACAGAAAATTCCCAAATATCTTGAACAATAGTTTCTAGATAAATGACCACAATTAATTTACATGTAACACAAAAAATAATTGGGAAGAATTGTGTGGCACAATAGAAAAAAATAGATAACAAATGTAGCTGACAAATGAACGTATGAAACAGGATTTTAAGTGTTGTTCGTAGACCTTTACTCCCTTTGGATTTAAATTACTCCATCAGCACCTTGGCATCGGTGATTTATTCTTATTTTGAAAAAAAAGACCCGAAATGCCATGGAACACACTACATAGCACATCTTCTGAAAGAAAAAACGGCGGCAGTTTGCCTTCCTGAACACATATATATATATATACATATATATATATATATATATATATATAGATATATATATATATATATATATATATATATATATATATATATATATATATATATAGATATATATATATATATATATATATATATATATAGATATATATATATATATATATATATATATATATATATATATATATATATATATATATATATATATATATATATATATATATATATATATATATATATATACATCTATAATGTAGGTAAATCGTGGGCTTCGGATGTGCTCTCGCTCGTAAACAACCAATAAGTTGGCATCACATAGTAGAGCGCCTGTAAAGCCTCAACTGCGAACGCCACTTCATATCGGTCACTGCTGAAACACTGGGAAAGTATAATGTTCAATAACTAACTTCTGGAACATATAGATATATCGAATGTGTTTAAGGGTTGCACCAAAGCGGATATAGTGAACGGATTCCATAATCTACAGCTTATTGAATTCGCCAACTCAATATTGACGCTACTGGATTCTTCGGCTTTCCTTCGTTTGGCCAGAGAAACGCAAGGAAGGAAGGCGTACTTAACGCACCAAATAATCAATCGCAGAGGCATAACGGATAGTTGCACACAGTTCTTTGATGGGTTGGTTAACATGACTAACTATCGGAATCATTTTTACAATATTCACGATTGTACAAGACATCTTATCGACAATACCCCTGTCAGCTTGTGACTGGTTTGAAAAAGCTGCAACTTACACCTACCTGACTATGCATCAGGTAATAGAAAACCTCCTTTGCGTACGTTAGGCCGAGGTTTTTGCTAGACATTTGACAGCAAATGCGGTTTTATCTACGTTATGGAGTTAGATGCCATAATATGTTTCGCAAAAATGCAAAAATAGTTGGCATATAGCATGCAAGTGTCAAATATGGGGGGAACGTACAGATCACATCCAGGACGTCTACAAACGAGTCAATTGCTGATTATGTGGGCGCTTTGCTTTGACTTTGCTGACTCAATACGATATTCTGATATCGCTACATCGCATAGATTTGGAAGAACTGAAGTTGTGTACAGAATATGCGTATTTGTCTAGAAGCAAAGGAAGAAACCCATCTATCATTGAAAATCACGTCTTTGAGTGTGTTCATGTGTATTCATCTTTTGCGAACGCCCGAATGACTCTAGTACAGACATCCATTATTTGGCTATCACTGATGAATACAATTCTGGGGGGTAGTTATGGTTAAACATTGCCAGGAAAATGTTTACGACGGAAGACGATGATCAATGATTTAGTAGTATATCGATCGAAAAACGCCTCATGCTTAAAGGACATCGACGTTGATGGCGATCTAGCGCCCATTCAGTTGACTTTCATTATATTGGCTTTTTATGACCAGCTATATTCATAAATCTGCACTTATTTTCATGGTGTTTATGTACAGTAATATATGTCAGGTTAAGTGAGCTGACAGACATGCGTCTTGCACAGTGGGCTGTAAAACCAATGGATCACATCGCCGGGCGTTTTGCGAAGCGAGGCAAATTATCCTATTGACATGCGTCATGTCAAATGAGCGCATAAATCTATATTGACATGCGTCTTATAAATTAAGCTGATTTATCTCATTGACCAGCACCATGTCTTTAGTTTTCTAATGGACGACATTTATTGGGGCTCGGTGTATCTATTGATTTGATAAATGCTTGCATATTTTTTTGCCCTAGTCGATCTACTTTTGCTTTTCCTGCGTGGTAGGGGCTTTTATGTCGCCGGTGTTATATATGCCTCAGCAATACCCTTTAACTAGATACCAAATGTGACACTGCATAAAAGGGCCATACTGACGATCACCAGGGGTGAAAATCGTTGAACGTTATTCAAGAAATGAACTATTTAATATAAATTAACTTTTGCATGCTACACCCCTTATTGACATTGTCTCACCCGATCCTACGTGCACCACTTTGTCACACACCGACTTAACCATCCCTTACATCTTATACTGCACACAAAAAATACAGGCATCTACAGATACAGCTATATATATATATATATATATATATATATATAGATATATATATATATATAGATATATAGATAGAGATAGATATATATAGATAGAGAGAGATATATATAGATATAGAGAGAGATAGACAGATAGAGAGATCTCTAGAGGAGGAGATAGATACAGAGATCTCTATTAATCTATTTATATCTATAGAGAGAGAGAGGAGAGAGAGAGAATAGAGAGAACTCTCTCTCTCTTCCTCTCTTTCTCTCTCTAGATTTCTCTCTAGATCTTTCTTTCTCTCTCTCTGTACATAGAGATCTCTCTCTGTATATGTATATATATATTAATATCTATCTATATTTGTACCTCTCTCTCGATCTCTCTCTGTCTCTCTATAGAGATGAGATCTCTATATTTCCTCTATATATATATATATATATATATATATATATATCTCTCTATATATATATATATATATATATATATATATATATATAACATGACATGTATGGCGTTAACATGACTTGTATGGTGTGGACATAGTGCATCGAGGTATTGCATTTGAAACTAGATTAACAGCAGCACATGCACCCCGAATGTCATTTATGTTTTACCAGCGGTTTCCATAGCTTAAGCAACCGGTAGAGCTTTCTGG
Organism: Urechis unicinctus; assembly: GCA_034190875.2. Classification (NCBI taxonomy): domain Eukaryota; kingdom Metazoa; phylum Annelida; class Polychaeta; order Xenopneusta; family Urechidae; genus Urechis; species Urechis unicinctus. Next base: position 3,774,593 of record CM067357.1, read on the forward strand.
TAAGTAAATTCACTCTCTGCAAACAGACGTCGCGGAATTCTGCAATCTTGAAATCCACAAACCGAACGATCGCGGAGCATGTCATTCAACTTATCATCAAAATCAGTCTTTTGATAACTTTTTTAATATGCCATAATATCAGACACAGATTGTCCTGGGTTTCTTACAGCAATATTGAATTTGTACCTATTTGTTATAGAAGGTGTCAGAGAAATATTGTTTTTCAGTACTGTAGTACGCTCTGTGTAAGTTTTGTCTTTCGAACTGTGTGGGGAGAACAAATTTTGGACAAATTTCAGCCCCAACACATGATAAAAGTATGGTTTTTTTCTATGCTTTGTCATCAACATCATTTGCGGTGAAATAGAATTCGAGTCTTTCTTGGTAATTTTCCCAGTCATCCATTGATTTGTTAAATTCAACTAACTTACATCTGTGAGGTGCAGTACACGAACAATGAAAAGCATGAAGCAACTAATGGATAAAGTGATTACATCCTGACTAATTCCTCAATAATTGCTCAATAATTGCTGTTCTCATGTGTAAGGCGTTGATTGTGTATAGCAAAATATAGTCAAACAGAATATTAACATTAAGCTAATTGGTGACGGACAGCAGTCAAAAAACTGCACACATTCCGACTATTTCCCAAGTTTCCCTTAGTACTGGAAGATATATTCTTTCCACATTAGAGCTGTGATTCGTAACCGATCATTTAATCATGCACGTTTTTGTATCACTTGGTAATGTATGCACATGTTTGACGCTGAAGGTTACATACCGATCTTGAACAGTTAGGCTATAAACGAAGAAGTCCTTTAGTTTTGCATTCTTTCAGTCGGTTAGATTACGCCCAAAACCTGGCTGTTGACCTCTTTCAACTCTAAATATTAGCCGTCATCGTTCATTGATCTACGTCTTCATGTATAATTTTAATCACAGAAAAACTGTTCAATGCTGTGAACATTTATCGTTGCAGCTGTCACACAAATGCGCTCCCGCATGATTGTAGCGTTATCTTACCGAGGAAGTCTTTAACGTACTGCCATTAAAAATGCGCGAAAGAATCCAATTATCATATTTGAATGAGAACCAACACTCTATAGTAAATTACTGTAATGCTGAATAACAACATATCAGAGAAAAGTATGTATATTTTTGTATATTTGGCATGTTCCTCAATGCGCTGAAATAAATACTACCGACGCATGAACTACAACACGGCACAGTATTACGTACGTCATATGCCTGCTTGATGTTTACCCATAAAAATGATACTTCCGATTTTTCAACGCGATATTTCTAGCTGTAATTGAATTCCGGACAAGTCACTGAATGCCATTATCTGTCGGGAAACGCAATATGAGGACCATTTGATATTCCCAAAAAATGAACTTTGCCTGCTAATCTTTTCTCTAAGATATCGCAACAAATATTTCAGAACCCATAATATCAAGGCGGGTGCATTAACACTATGCTGCATTGGCAGTAGTTCTTACGGGCAGTTGCTAATGGTTTTGATACATGGTATATTAAAGAGGCTGTTCAGCCCATATCGGGCACTCGGGATCATTATGTTAATACATAACTACGTTTAACGCAGAAATAAATAATGCCATCTTTTAATTTGTGCCGCAAAATTAACATGATTGAAAATTACATGATAATTTTTCAATAATATTATTTGACTGGAAATATTAATGATGTACTGTGGAGATCAGTTTTATCTAGCTGTGTCGTTCCATCGATAACGGTGCCTCCCTAAAACCATGAACCACACGAATGTTAGCTATAAATCATTACGCTTCAACTATCCGCTTTCGATGTGTATACTTCCGCTCAGATCACAAAATGTACATTTCATCAAATCTTCACCCATTAATTTTGTGGGCATCACAGCGCATAAATTAGACCCACAAGCAGGAAGGGTAATTTCCGACAACATAAATGGCGACAGCCCAAGTAAGGATCTCTTTTCCTAGGTGGGATTACTAAAGGGGCGGAACAGTCTCTTTAAATTACTATGAATATTATATAACTGGTTGTGACTGAAACCTTGTCTAGTGCTCAGGGTAGTTATCATTATTGAATATGTTAAAATAATTTAAAAATTTACTATAAAACAGTGAGCAGCCAAGTTATGGGCCACGACCGTGTATGGTGGAACTAACGTTTTAAAATGTGTTGCATTGTAAGCAAGGCATTAATTCATTTTTTCAACGCCGTAATGCAATAATTCTGCCAAAGATATATGGTTACATCTAACACTTAATCTTAAGAATGCGATAAACGCCGTGCCCCAACCGGATTGTCAGAACACCAGACGTATACGACATTTTGCTATAAATTTGGGCTATTTCGTCATATTTAGGTAGTCTGTTTGCCATGAATTACTACCTTGGTAACATCGTATGAAAGCTTAAAGTGAGCAGCATGGTCAGGCAGCGGCAATATACTTTATGATCAAACACTGCCAACATTTTGAATAAATGAAAATTTTACAATGAAGCGCCAAATGTAGCATTGATTTTTAGGTAATTGTGGGAAATGTATTCGCTTATGCTAGCCATGACCATGAAGCAAAATCTGATAAACAATTACGACCACATCCAACCATCGATCGCAATCGTCGTACATTGGCTGTGGACCAAGACAAGCTGTCCGTTTGGCAAGACACAGCAGTTTGAAAAATATATGCTGTTATTTCTTAATTGCAAAGATGTATTATAAAAGGGCGTAAGTATACCAAACAGTGCAATAATGTCATGCTTGCATTTAAAGAAGGGCTGTACCACTTTATGATTTGTTTGAAACATAGTTCCGAGGGGCTGAAATATTTAAAATATTCAAGCTTATCCTGCATTATTCATTCGCATCAATCTGGTTTATGCGTAAAAATACATACTCTCAGATAATACAGATGCGAATGGTCGTTAATTATATTCATTCACATAAAACCAAATCTGGCTCGGATATTTTCCAATCAAGATCATTCGCAACAACGATTCGTTGCTGTATTATCGTTATCTCTCTACGATGTTAAATTTTGCAACTTAATTGTGCAGGGAATGGTTATTGATCTCAAAATAATGAGCGCGTCTAGGTACTTCAACATTAAGTTGACCATAGTCTGCAGATTTGTCAAAAGTATGTAGCAACCGAGCTCCATGAAACAATAATGGCACCGAAATATACAAATAACGCTGCTTCTTCATCCGATTGATTCGAAGGTCGAGAGCTTTATAGGAGACGTCCACTTTTGTACTGACATTGTGGTTAACATGGGCCTTATAAAAGATTGATCACTCCCGGGGGTATTACGAGGAACTTTTAAAGTGCCGCCATTTCAGAACTACTCGCTTGATCTTGCGCTTGTTGAGCGTAAATCTAAAAAAACGTTGGATCCATGAGTACTTTGCAATGGCCAAAGATTTCATAGCATTGAAATTATTGTTGGCATTTATAATTAAAACTTATCTTTTGCCTTAAGTTGTTGTTTCATGCAGGTCACATGATAAGCCTGTAAAATGACGTTGATTTGCTGTTAAAATGAAAGTAAACAGCACGGATATCAAAGACAATAATCCATCTGGTTAGTGAGCGGCATGAAATTCGTGCAACATTAGCATGTTTAAAATAAAACCATCGCTTTCATATCAGACCAGTCGAAGTTTGTAAATAAGAACTGATGTTAGTTATGCTGATTCTGTGACCTCTAATATGCCTGACATCATTCAGGGAATGTCCCTAGTATGTCCATTATCTCAGTACGTTCTTCCATGCAGCAAAAAGCCTGTAGTTTTTCTAAAACCCGTTCCCGTTACTAACCTAGCTACGTAAAATGCAAGCGAATGATAATATTACACTGCATTGGAGTAATTCAGCCTCAGACCAAGCAGCCAACAATTCAGATTAATGATACGTCTCATGCCAGATATGCCTTATACATGCTTCCACTATGAAGGAGACGCAGACATCTTGTTGCGCAGATCACCCTATATCTTTCCTCTTTCGAATGTTGATATATTATAATGTCGATGCGATAAAGTGCTTATAATTTTGGTAAATTACGAAAGGAATCATGAGTATAGGATAAATTGTAAGCTCACTAGTAAATGTATAATTGATGGTGAATATTATATTGCTTTACGATACGGAAGGGGCATATAAACTATGTCGTGTGAGCTGTCGTTCACTAGATTAATTTTTTTGTTAATTAAGCTCCGTAATAACCGTGAAGCTGACTTATTACGACACGGCATTATATTATATGACCCAATTAAGCTCACTAGCACAGTAATTATTATTTAAATAATAAAATGAAAATGAGGGGTTGAATGCCAGGTGGTTTCTGGAGGCATCTAGAGCAAGAATGTTTATAGGGATAGTTCTGTGTTACGCAACGAGTGCGGGGTTAATGAAATTTGAAGCAATACGGGCATTTTGTTTTCGGACTGTGGGGTCACCATGAAAGGGCTGGTTGTCTTGCACATTTCTGTAAGATTAGGGCTCCTGACGGACCATCAGCCAAAGGCATTTGGTGTATTCCCTGTCAGTACGATACTGTGTGTCATAAGCCAGCCAGTCAGCCCCCTGTCTCATTAATTCCATGATATGTTGGCTGTATGTAATGAGGTTTACAATAGCAGCTGCCCATTGGATTTCAATGAGAGATCTTTTCCGTTTAGCGGTAAGCTGGAGGGCAGGCGGCTGGGATTTATGCGATTAGAAAGAGACCGAAAACTGGGAAGTGTCATGAGGGTGTATCAGATCATAAAAATGAATAAATTTAATTTGCCACATTTTGCCTTTGTTTTTTTTATATTGGTGCCAATTGGAATACCTGCACTATGCAATGAACGGTGGCCCAAAAAGCTGTTTTGTGCAGGCACAGATGTGGGAGGGTCTTGTCAAACGGCATCAAGGTTGTGGAGGGCTGTTGAGGCAATTGCACGACATTGGGGAGGCTGTCTATGGAAGCTATATTGTCACGAGCCGTTGGGGAGGAGGATCTTTTTGCAGCGGGAGTACTAGCAGGCACAAGGTCAGCGACGTTTGTCATCACAGTGACCATCGTGGTCAGCATCTCCTGCATGCAGATCAGCACTCTGTTAAGCGGATTGTTAACTTGAGCCAGTGCCATCTTCTTTGGCTTGGTGGGCTGCGAAGAATTTGTAGATCTCAGACAGGCTGAGGGTTGCCTGTTACGAGTGGGTCGGACGGTTGGGCTTGGCCGGGCAGTTGAAGTTGTCCTGGCTCGAGGCATAATGACGTCTGGAAGCAAAGGCAATTGAACAGTAGTGTCGCCTACAGCTTAAATAAGGAGTGCACAGTGTTGACAAAAGAAGGATTTTATAGTACAATATTGCTTTGTGAAATAAACAACGATTTGTGTAATTTCATGAAGAAGGTAGGTTCGGAAAATTGCTCTACAATAATGTGTTATAGAAAAAGCTCGAAGTAACTGGAACCTAATTCCATGAGAACAATTAGGATCGAATAATTGCGCTAAGGCTATTGTAGAGAGCCAATTTTCTTATGTAGAAACTTACGGCTCGGATTGAAGTAATAATTAAATAGCGCCTTGCCGAATGGAGATCTAATTCTATGAGACGATTTAGAATTGAAGAAATGTGCTGAGGCAATTGCTTAGAGCATTGTTGCTTCAATGCAGAAACGTACGGCTCGGAGATAAGTAATAATAAAATAGAGCCTAGAGGAATAGAACGTTGTACTACAATATCACCTGTGTGGAGTATGTGTACATACATGAGGCTCTTATGAGATATGTGGGCCTAGGAAATAGTGTACCTTCAAGCGAGTGTGTGTTGAAATTTGCAGCGCTTGGAGAATTTACAATTACGAGTAACATAGATGATGGCGATGCAAACATTTAACAAGTATACGGAGATGGGGAGTGGGTCGTCAATAAAGGCTCGACAGTAAAATGAAATCAAGTCATGGGCAATATAGCTCGCTTCATTAAGGCTTTATTCATAACTGCCAACCAGATAATCGCGTTTATCTAAGAGTGAATTTTCGGGGGTGAAGTAGGCCGTTAGATAGAAGATGAAGGGGAGAAAAATTCGAGTCGATGTTGTTATCCATGACATCTTATACTAATCATGACTTTGTCCAAATTCATGATTTCAGTGCACACTCTCCGCAAACAGGTATGCCAGGAAAGGGGATAAGGGGCATTGTTCAAACATTGCCAGACTTACTGTTGAACGCCTGTTAAGGGGAGTCAGCCGACTGTGTTTGGGTGGGGAGGGGCGTATTGTAGGTATGTTGTGTATATGCTGATAGGAGTCCAATGATTGCTTGCGAACGAAATGAAGGAAGTTAAATTGTCATCTTCTAAAATGTGATTCTTAAATTGCCAAGAGGGTCCCTAATTATATGAAACAGTAGAGAATGTAGATGTTGTGGTTCGTAGTTGATTTCAGTTACCATGTGACATTTATTATCCAATTACCTTAAAAACATTTCTACAGATAAATAGATGTGCGTTATTACAATTATTTACGCCAGACTACGTTGTCAAGTGAGACGGGAGCTGTGATCGTTTTATTAGCCATTGCACTATAAATCCTTGCTATTCTGAAGCAAAATAGCAATAGTTTAAATGAGTGACTTATTTAGTCCCTATTTAATTAATTAGCACACTTAGTGGCAACAAATGCTAAAATGATAGCTGAAGGCCCTGATTATTTCCGCTTAATTGACACATTATTTATACCAGCATATTAAGCGGCATAATTGCAGTAGCATATTATGTATAGCTCTATAGATAACATCGTAGGAGTCATCTAGACGCTTGTGGTTCTTCATTGTTCATTCTTATGATTAGTAGCCTCCAGTCTACTGTGCTATTACGCTGATCAAGCGTTTTCTAGTGAAAGATTTATTGAACGCCCTGCATTTTGGTAACGTTGAATATACAAAACTATGAACTGCAGTGGACCAGCAGCGAGCCAGCTAATATCATGTCTTCCATCAATAGTTGTAATTGTGAGGATTTTTGTTGTAAAGTTTCCCACTCTTTCTCCTCCAACGCCGCTTAAGGTACGAAGAAGAGGATTACATACGAAGTTGTGCCAAAGTGTAACGTTTGGTGCTTTGTGCGCATCGAATGGCGGCCATTGTGAACATTTTTAGGTTTTCCTCTCAGTTCCATAATAGCAGCGGAATCCTAAAGAAGGATTCAACAAACAATGTCCTCATATGATAATGACCTAATTTGATTGTCACAGTCTAAATTGAGTGGTTTTTGATGTGCTATAATTTGATAACGACTGAAGCTTTCGTCACTGTTAACACACCAGAAACACATGTTACGATGTTGATTAACTTGATGTGGTATTACTGATCTTGAGTAACTTGTCAAGGTCACAGCGTCTATCAATTAATTGAACTATGGCTTTTTTTAAACTTTCTAAAACTCAATATCATCACCACTTTAACATTAAAACTCATGTACAAAGCTCTTCAATTTGCATCATCATCGTTGACTTTGAAATAATTTTCAAGGTCTTGGGGGCCCAAATATAATATTTGTTTGTGCAGTAAAATGCCTTTCCCCCATAGTATCTTCCTCAATGTTGGTTGGATTTCCCGGTAGCTGAGGATATTGACAAACTCTCATACACTGCATGCTAACATGTGTTATGCCTAGCTATCTCTGCCTCTGTTAATAGCCTAGTATGATATTATGTAACGTTGGTACAGCTCAAATATAACATTTAGCTATGTATGCCAAATCAACGAACCATCGTCAAGGTCTGCATCGTCTCACTGATCAAAATGTGCAACATGAAGACACAAAAGAAATGCTCTCATAATAACCCAGGCCTTATGGATATCTGATGCAGAATCAAATGGAAGCTCTAGGTCTCAGCAAGAATATGAATACAGTTACTGGATGCGTCAGTCTGGCTCCCCCAAATGGTGTGAATGCATGCACCACAGACGGGCGAGTATGTTGGATGTTATTGAGGGTTTGTGGATTTTCCTTGGATTGACTCGGCCACTTAACCTCAGCGTATTTAGCCACTGAGACTGTCTGCTAGACTTTACTAGTGGACAGCAACATAAGTCTCAGAGAAAGACCCTCATTACTATTTTGGCTGACACTGACACTCTAGATTTGAGCGGCCGTTTGGCAATAAATCCAGAGCTCATATTGGGGTATTAGGGGTTTTGCCTCTAGTTTTGCTTCGGCATTTTCGGTAATAGCAATCTATGTTTGCAAGGATGGAATTAGAATGAAAGATCATATAACTCGGCACAATGACCAACGTTCTGGTACGTTTCGTCCAATCTTTTGAACTGGATGCAGCAGTGAAGTTATTTGCCCCGTATTATCACTGTTAATGGATCCTCCATTTGCGGTTGGACTATATAGACACCAAATGCACCGGCTATTTAATGCAAACGCCCCTCTTGCCCGACCCCACCCCACACACCCTCCCTGGTAAGTGATATCAGTCTCAAGAAGCAATACCGTAAGGAACTGAAACACGTTCTACCACGTACATAACACATAGGCAGGCAATTCATTCAGCTAAAACTGTAAATATTATTCGGGTTACTGCTGCTCTATTAAGTATAGGGCTACTGTTAGAAGAATATTTGCCTTCGTGAATGCATTGTAAGGTAACACTGGACATATCATATTTGCGGATGTTATCAAAGGATTTAACGTTGACCACAAATGGAACATTTCACACTCATTTTTAGAATATACTGTATTTGTGCAGGATGTCGTATTAGTTTGAAAACGTTGAGAATATCGATTTGCTACCGTACTTTCATTTGTTAATATGATACTAAGGTAACGCATGCATTCTCATATGCATGCGTGCTACTCGATGTCTTTAATCATAGTAACATCTACACTTGCACAGCGCCTTTAATCATCATACTTCCTACATTTACCACTAATATACGGAATAATATAAATACCACAACGCATATAAGACAATAGCACAGTGCCTGGCCTACCGTGTAAGCTACAGATGGAATGACTGTACGGCAGCCATGAGCTGGCCTGCACGCTACCGACGATAGTGGTTCAGAATGACTCACTGAGGCTCATTCGCATTCGATAGTAGGAAATTTGCAAACGCAAAACAAATCTATGTTCGTCAAAGAGTTGATATGGAAGGAATCTGTCACGTATTCTAATTCTTCTCAAATACT